>CAJUYH010001397.1:0-49528 GCA_910591685.1 Galerucella tenella | reverse complement strand
GAAGTTCTTATAGTTTCAATCTTATTATTTACCACCTTAGGTATTTCTTTTGTTCTTCTAAAAGTTTTGAGAAAAGCGTTTGTTGATGTAGGAGTGTTTTTCGGTTCTTCTTTTTGTATTTCTTTTGATGATTGCGGGTTAGAAAGTTGAGATAATAGTATGGGAGTCTCATTAAGTAGTTTTTGTTCGTGTTCCTCTGCAGCTGCTCGAATAATATCATCAATTTCTTTTTTAGTTTCTGGATTCGATACATTAACTTTTTCAGTGGATTCTTCTTTGACGATATCTGTTGCTTCACTTTCTTTTTTGTGATGTTTGATGTCATTTTCGTGATGTTTACCTACAATTACAAAAGAAAAATTATTATCATTCTTCAAATGTTGGTTACGGCATAAACTTACGTTTCTTGTGTTTTTTGTGTTCGCAATTTTTATCTTTTTTCCTTTCCTTGTCTTTATGTTTATGTTTTTTTCTTTGCTTCATTAGGATTTCTGTTTCTTGCTCAAGCAAACTTTTTACTAAATCAGCTGTCTCCATTTGTTCCTTGTTGATTGGTTTAACTATCTTTCCACAAACCTAAAATAAAAATGAATGTATCAAATCCCACACGTTTTCATTAAAAAAAATTATAGATGTATGTATGTAAAAATTGGGATAAACATTCACTGAAACTTGAATAGACCAAACAATAGGTGAATTTTTGTGACAAAAATTCTAGTAGAAAACGCACTGCCATTATGTAAAAGACATTATGTAGTATGAACCTGATATATTTTTGACTCGCAAATTTTTTGAAACATTTAAAACGTATGGACTGCAGCCTAATCTGGCCGTATTATCCTTTCCATAGATGTTCGATCAACCAATCATCAGTAACAGCAACAAACTGCAAACAGTTTTTATTGGCTTTTGTTATTTGTACGTCGTTTGGTCCAACATCACAAATAATAATGTATGAAACGTACCTTTTTATCTTTACTGTGACAAGGAGCATACAGTCCTGTTAATTCATCCCCTTCGTAGCCTGGTTCCCTCTTAGGTCCCCACGAAGGATCGTCCAATTTTTTTCTGCCACGACGGATTTTCTTCTGAAATTTCCGTCCTTTCTTCACATTGTAACCAGCATCGCATATCGACGCATCTTCGGCTTCTAAACAGTAATAAAAATCGTATAGTATTCCATGAAACGAAAGAATATGGTCTACCTTCAAAACGAGTCAACATTTTGTTCACAAGCTAAATGATATAGATCCCAGTGCTGCAAGTATTGTATGCTGATATTTAATTAATATTTCAAGTTTGTTCTCTGTGAATGATCAAGCTATCAAATTACCTAAATTATATCTACTAATAATATAGTTGTAGTACTTCTTGTAAAGGTGGCAACGGAGGCCAAAGTCAGTATATGGCCGACAGAGATAAAGGTATTTCAGCATTCCAAAAACTAGTCAAAACGATTTTCGGGTTTACCGGGATTTTAGTTTTGATTTCATTTTAGTGTTCATTTGTGCAATTTTAAATGTTTGAATTGTAAAAACCATAGTTGCCCTTTATGGGACAAAGTAAAATAATTTTTGTCATCCATAACAACTATTCTGAATGCAACTGATCGAAACAATAAGTAACTCGTTTCAACGTCTTACAACTTTGGTGGAGTTGAGTAGTTAATCCATATTTTTTGCTTTCTTCAAACACCACAAAATGCCAGAAACTATCAAGTCATCGCAACGATCAAAAATTGTGAAATATAGAATTGAAATTTCAAAAATTCCGATCTTAAACATTCCTTTTCAATTTCAAGTTAAAGAAAAGGGCCGAGGAACTGTTTTATAGATAAGTAGGTAGAGAGATACATTAAATACAAAATGTACAATAGTGACAAGTCAAACTGACAAAGTGAGAAGAACAACAGTTGTAGTTAATACACACTAATTACATCTCAAATAGTTATTTCTGAAATTAAAACAAAAACTAACATATTAAAAGATTCATGTCTCACAATTTACATATTCTTTGATGGAGTAGAAACAGACGAGTATAAATGTAAGTTGAGTGACTTTCGAGCTGATAGACCCAGTCGATAAAATGACTACACATTTTAGTAATATTGTGAGATATGGTCACTAGCTAATTGATTGGAAATAAACTATTTGTAATTGATGATTGACTATTTATATTTTTTCAATGCGATATAACAATATTTGATTTACCAATTTCGCCTGCTTTCAGCCAGATATCTTCCAAAGCTTCCATTTGTTGTTCGTCGGGTTGTAAATCATCTGCCCCAAACGCCAGATTGTCTTCCTCCATTAATTCCAACTGCAATGCAGCAGGAAATTCTGCCATACTGAAACTTTGTATAGTTAAAATCTTAGAATACCAATTATTTGAATGAGATGAGAAATTAAAAAAAAATCTCATTCCAATTACTTATAAATTATGATTTCTATATTATTTTTGGTGAAACGTCGGACAGGGAATTTCTATACATAAAAAAGCATAATTTGAAACAAATCAACCTGCTCATTGAAAAGTTATGGGTGGTCTGCAGCTAGTTTCAATGCAAGTTGAATTATCAAGGCTTATGGACGACATAGTGATTGTCACCAAGGTGAAATTCCCAGAGGTAATTATGAATTTACTACAAGAAACACTATTAATTGTGGAGGAATGTCTCTAATGTGGGTATCGAGATATTAGCTAAAGTAGCTTCTAAAGGAGACTTTATTGGAACCGTTTTGTAGAATCACAAAATAATGCATGAGGGGAAATCGAGAACTGACTAGAAAAGAAACAACTAAAAGGGAGGCTGACACAACACCTTCATACAAAGATTTTACTGAACAATGTAGACAAAGAACTTTCAACCAGATCATTGAACCTGGGGAAAAGACATTTGAAGACAGTTATCGACCTGGTGACTGGACACTGCACCCTGAGGAAACATGCACAAAGTTGGTAAACTGATGTGCAGAAAATGTTAACTCTATGATGAAACACCTATTCACATAGTCTGTTTCTGCGAGAACAAACAAGAAGAGGAAATAATACGACCATTACAACTACCTACTGAAAATCCCTCCAGTCAAACTAGCTGCTATTTATAGAAGACACAAAGCTTCTGGAATGGTAGTAGATAACATTGGAAATGGTACAGAAATATTCAAGTTCAATGAATGAAGTTCGTTTCAACCATCTATCAACATTGACAAAATATTTTCAATTAAAGAATATTTACAAAAAAACATAAAATTACAAGATAAATGAATGCATGAATGATAAACAAGATTTGAACCAACATAATTTTTGTTACATCAAGTACGGATTTCCTGTATATAATTTTAGTATTGATAGCACATCTTATTTCAATCTGCAATAATCCTCCGAAAACTTGTTGAGTGATTTAAATAAGTGCAGAGAATCTAAGCTTTTTTTGCATTAGAAATACATGTTTAGTAAATAAAATTCAGTACATTAACCTGTCTCTGTAGTAATTACTAGCAGCCTCGATTATTACAAAAGCTGATATGTATAAAACCACAACTTATTCTAATGATATATTAAAGTGGCCACAATAAAGCAGCCTAGAATTAAATTAACAATAACTCGGTGATAAATTCGTCGTGGTTTTCAATACAAAATATGAATTACACTACATACAACGATTTCACAATTTAACTGATAGCTGACTGTCAACAAAGCTGGGACATTAATTGTTAATTTCAAGTTTTGTTAATATCCAGTATACAATGTAAAACTACCCATGGAAAATTAAGAAAGATATCCATAGCTATCCGATCTGAGTGATGATCTGATCTGAGTGATCGGAGTGATGTTTGATTCACGTTAAATTTGTTAGATTTTAGTATATAAATTGTAGATAATTTGTTCCGTGACCGGCACTGTGTTTGCCGATTTGGAAATGAGTCTCTTGTTCAAATAATGTTGTTTGTAAATCAAGAAATGTAAATTTGTAATTATGTATTATATTATTTGAATAAAGTTCTTGAAAAAAAAAATCTCAGAAAACAGTTGCTTCAAATATCTATATATTAATTTAGAAAATTTGAAAAGAAATTTCTCAACTTATTGACATACTTTTTAAAATGAGATTTGGTTTAAGACTGATAATCATAGACTGTTGACGTTTTGTGCTATCAATGCCACTACTATATGTGATAATTATAAAATTAATAGTCAAATGCTTCTGGTGGGTCCAATCTTGAAAAATTTGATACAATTGTATACACTCATCATGTTTTTTATTTCTTACTTAATTTCATTGTTGATCCCTCATGATTTGAAATAAGTAATTCCAAATAAGCACACTTTTAAATTTCAATTACATTTAGGGCCAATGTAAAAGCTGTATTATGTCTTAGAGCGAGTTGTACAAAACACCTAAACTCGGTTTAATGATGACATGTTTAGACTGTCGTAATTGTTGATAATAAATACATCAATCAGCCACAGTCTAAACATCAGTTATCATTAAACCGAATTCAAGTGTTTGATACAACTCGCACTTAAGGTTTGTTTTCACGCGACATTTTATTTCCTGAGAACTATAATGCGACATAAACTCTAATATAACAGAAAGTCACGATTTTATGTCACCTGACGTAACCAATCAGTGAAATTTTGTGTCAGAGTAGCTCCGGTATCGTCCGAATAATGCCAAGAACACTCGTAAGTGACTTGTGGTCAGAGTGCATAATGATAGCGGAACAAACAAACAAACAGAAATATTACAATTCTGACATAAATGGATTTCAATTTTCAACAGTTGTTGGAAACTGGTCTCCTATTTAAAGTATTATTCGAAAACGAAACTGATTTCTGGATTAATTCCATTTACAAAGAAAGAAACGGTAATTTTCACACTATTTTTCAACAGTTGTTGGAAGTCTCTTAAGTCTTTCAAATTTTAGAATTTTTTAGTTCCTTTAAAAAAACAACGTAATTAATGTATGAGGAAATTATGTATCTTATATAGGTCTACAGAAAAGTCCTCGATGGCATATATGTCTATCTCTAAAGGATAACATACTATATTATCCATTTTAATACTTTAGAAAATTGGCAATTATAATGTGGAAATGTAAAAGCTATTTACAAAGATACGAAATTAATCATCATTTAAAATAAGTTCTAGCATCAACAAAAAATAAAACTTTAAATACATTTCTTAGTGAAACATAAAATTCACACTCACAAATAATAAATTAAAAACATTACCGCACAAATAAAATACATAATGAGTGCTATACATCAAATCCAAAAAATTAAATCAAAAACATACGGGTTAAAGCCGGCCATCATTCTTCCGCCTTTCTTTGATCCTTTCTGATTATCTAAGTAGGATTGTGGTAAAGAAGGATTGTTTTTATTACATAAAATGTCCTGAGGCATCGGTAGTGGAGCAGGAACTTTTTTGTCCGGCTCTTCTGGATGCGGACCGATATCTTCACCTTTCAACCACATATCATATCTAAAATAGTTAATTATTGATAGTTTGTGGTTTAATATGAAAAAATAGCAGTGATTTTTTACCTATCTGGTTGAAATCTCTTGACGAAAGTATCCATGGAAATTTTAACCATATCCTTGCTACAAGTGCATTGTGATGCACGTTTTCCATATTCAATCCATCTTTCCTGAGCAAAATTTGTCGATTCCGCACAATTGAAACCGTGATTAAAGCCTGCATGATAACCGTATGGAAATGTTATCATAATTTCACCAGCCTCTTGAGTTATCTATAAAATTAAAAATTAATGCTATAGATTACTATAATAGAATTACAAAGCCTCCACAATAATTTGTTTTCTACCAACAAGTAACTTCTTTGACAATCAATACGAATTTCTGCCATATATACTTGCTGTGATGTTAAGTGTGCTGGTTAAATGAACTGTTCAATTAATATTCCTACAATAAGCATGTAGATGACTAATTAGACCAATTTACTTGTGTACATAATGAACACAAATGTTTAGCAACAATAGACTGTGCTCAAGCCATATAAAGAATGTTAATTAGTACCTTATTGTACGGAATGGAATACTGCCTTAAAATTTGGGGAGAGATCAATGTCATTTTGTGTCTTAGAAAAGCCTGACAGGTCTTGTAAGAGCTTGGAAAAAATCCATTTGCAAGTCTCTCCAATCTTCTTCCATGCTCTGGTGGAACAGAATACCTGAAACAGTTTAATAATAATAATAAATATATTCAAGAGCCGCCAGTTTTATGCAGACGACAAATATATTATTCAATGTATTGTTTAATAAATTTTAATGCGGTAAAATACCATGTTTTCGGTGCTCCAAAATGTAAATAGTTGATAGAGTAAAGATCCATATCTTCAGTGTGCCAGGCAAATGTAGTTTTCCACATCCCAAAGTATAAGTAAGCTGTATTAACCCCTTCAATGGAAATTCCATAATCTTCATTAACATAATCCAATATGGTTCCCAATCTATTAATGTTCCATTCCTTGAGGCAATTAAAATGTTAATTAATGAGTTATAAAATACACATTTGTGGTATTATTTCAAAAATGTAAACTATTTTCCACTTTTTATGCTCAATATTTCAGAATTATTAAAGAACCTCTCTATGTTTGATTAAAATACACATTATGATTCATAAGAACATTCTTAAAATTATATACTTACATTGACATCACTATCGGTTAGGCTACCAGAAACATCTGCACCATATATAGGAGCAACGTAAGTAATATTTTTCCAATACTTTCTTTCCAAATCTTCATAATCAAAATGTCTAGGAGTAGCATATCTTTCAGAATTAGCCAAATCTTTATACTGTTTGACCGTCATTGATTTCTTCTGTATATTAATTTGTTGATAGAGACCTTGTTTACCAGTTACTACTTGACAAATAGGAGCTGGAATCGTCACTTTCAAATCATCAACGTTATAGCCAGATTTGCGTGGCACCCATTCTGGAGGTGGTATAACCTGAAATTTATAAAAAGTTATTAAATCAGTGCAAGTTATTTGAAATTACCATAAAGTGAAGATTTGACATTTTACATTAATAAAATCAGTTTACAGTGATATAAAATGAAAAAGGGCATTGACAAAAAAATTTAATTAACAATATACTTTTTTCAAATGATTCTATGACATACATAGGTACTACATTGTTTTATCCACGCCAATTTTCTCACATGGATAAAACACAAATTGCAATTTTGTCCACATTTCACTCTGACATCAGCTGTAATGTCAAAATTAATTTATTTAAAAAAATTTGGGAGGAGTTGAATGGTTGGTATTTAGCTTCTATTTTTTATTGAATCAATTTGTCAAAATTATTTTGTGAAAAGAAAGAAAGCGATTGTGATCCGGAGATAATTTTTTGAGAAGCTGAAGAAGCAGCTCTCAAATTATTAGCTGCAAAGACCAGGGAACATTATGAAAAGGTTTTTCCGAATGTAATGAATTGAAAGAAACGCGGGCGTAATAACAATAAATGAAGAAGTTCTGCTATGGTATTTCATAAATTTGAAGAAGTATACAATTTCATCCATGCGGTCGAAGTACTTGATGCTGAAGGCAATTATAAAGGTATATAAAACCGTAGATATTGAAAAATACATGCTTTAGCTTTAAATCTTATTAAGTTGCAGTTTTTAAAAAGGGATGTGCAAATTCAAATTTTTTGTGAAAAAGGTGGTTTTCTCAAAGATGGCTGGGAGATTTACAATAAAAATCTGTGAATGTATATAGTAGTATCTATTTCGTTTTTAAATATGAAAACAAAAGTATGTCATTTCCTCAGTTTACTAATGTACACATGAAGATAATTTTAAAATAATAGATTTTAGTTACCCTTGACATATACCTTTCGAATAAATATGTTAGTTATACACATTAATAGTTATAGAACTAAGAAAGGTGTTTGATAGACCCTGTATAATATACTCACTGCCTATTGGAAGAGTGGGTAGAAGGGTACAAAGCAAAGAATGCAGAAAGAGCACAAGTGGTGGAATTGTTGATAAGGGCTTGCAATAAATAATATTTGATTATGAAGAATCTTTTAACCTTTTAGATATTGTAGACACTTAATGATATGAAATATTTTAGGTTATATCAATAATGGGGGAGTCTGGTGTCTTTGGTTGATGTGAGTTGATGAATTTGAAAATCAGCATTTCAATTCAAGTAATGCTTTAGCTGAGGCAACTGCTTTAGTGGAAAATTCTTGTGTATACTTAAGTACTTACTAATTTCGAACCTTTTATAAATTATATAATCTTTTCCGACAAATCCAAGTGAATTTTATTTGCTAATAAATAAACATTGATTTCAAGTATTACATATTTTATTTAGTTTGACCCTTTTTTAACCCAGCCCTGTTGCCATTTATTGCCTTTTAAAGATTATCTGGCCTACTCAAAAACTTAAGTGGAAGGTTATTTTTTTATAAATAACATAAATGTCAGTAAAGTTGATGTAGGTATTTTCAACAAAGCTATACAAGCTTTTGACTAATTAAAAAAATAAAACATTTTTTGAAATCCTTATCTATTAGAAATAGATACATTAAATTATGGTTAACAAACTACTAGTCCGGGAGAGGTTAATGCTGCCGTGAGCAATAAAATAGGTACAAGGATAAAAAACGTACATTCTTATGTATTTTTCATTCAAATATGGAGCATTTTACAACGAGAAGATCTCTTGTCATTTTTCCATATAGTATAAACTTTTGAAAGTCGAAAAATCTAATGTGCTGGTATTTCGCACAAACACCAGGCATATTCGGATTCAGCGGCTCAAAATACATAAGAATATCACTTTTTTATCCTTGTACCTATTATTGCACATGCAGCATTGACCGTTCCCGGACTATACAATTGAAATACTGCAAGTATTTACACTTCTACTTTTACTACTGAATGTACAATTTATAAATACTTTGAGGTGATATATTTATTTAATTACATTACACACTTTAAAAATTTCAATTTTGAAATTCCCGTGCCCTTATCCTGCTGGCTATTCCCTATACGAGGTTAAAAGTATTCAAAAGTGGTATGAAAATGGAATTCGACTTTTTTTTCCATTTTTTTTATTAAACCAGAGTAAATTTAGGAGAATTGAGAGTGCATTTGAGCTTATTTTTTAATGACCTTTCCAAATCTGTTATTATTTTCTATGAACTCTATTTGGTAAAAAAGTTAGCTCACGTTTAACAGTTTACAGGAATCCCTATGTCGCATCTTATAAATAACACAGTGTATTCATATTTGGCAATAATTCTAATGAGGCAGTATTCATTGCCTCAAACAGCTCTTGAGGAGTCCCAGAAATGGTAAATTAATTATCACTAATCATTTTACTTTCGAGAACACAAGCATTTAAATTTATAAGTTTTACAATTCAACTTTCATTACAAATTCCAAAGCACCATTTATTTGTGAATCAAATTATTTTATCATTTTTTATCATTTTTTGCTACGTCTGTGGAGATTTTGAAGGGAAATAATTTAAACAGACAAATGAAGAATAAGTTCACAGATATATTCAGCAGATGTTTCAAAGTAGAAGGATTCATATGCTCTGCATATCATTTGCAATGCTTGTTATAAAATGCTGGATCGTTGTGACAGTTCAAAAAAATAACACTTACAGTACACCAGCCAAATGGCTACTACCATAGGCTCAAGAATACTGTTACTTTTGTAGTAGGATAGTGTTAGGTGTCAATGTAAAAATGAGTACAAAAAACAATATTAAACTGTTTCCAAAAGTAATAAGGGCAAAGAACTCAGATATTATTATTGAACAAATGGATGCGACTTTTTTGACGAACATATTGTTAGAACAGAAACCTGACTTCACATCTGTTATTTTGTTGATTTTGTATGATGAGCACATGGGTCAGGGTTTGAATTGGACTGCAGATTCGTCTTCGTTAGTTCAAATTACATACAGAAAACCTCTGTAAAATGAACAATTTGAGCTTTAAGCTTGGTAAATACCACAAAAATAAAAATAAAACCCAATTTTTCGACTAATTTTCGCGTGTAAAAGAGAGATGAGGGTGATGTGTCAAATCTAACTGCAAATTTGTATTCACCAGGTCAAAATACATGAGAAAAATATATTTCCAATACGAGATTATTCCATAAACTTAGTAATTAGCCAATTTCTCAGATTTACTGATCAATACTTGCCATTAAAAAAACTAGAGGGTGATGGAGCGATTCTAATACTAGAGTAGATTTGTGTTCAGAATTCTAAACACATAAGAATACATTTGTCGCTTACCTTGGTCAGACACGTTTTTTTATTACATGAAATTTACCTGGGACAGTGATTTTCAAAATAGTGGAGAATTACCCAATCCAAATATTCTGTATAGGCAAGTATTTTCAAGATCAATATCTGTTAGCTATAATTTAGGTACAGAGATGAAAAACCTTGAAATTATTTTTAATACTTACTATTAGGTTTGCTCTCAACAATCAAATTTAAAAACAAGCATTCATTATACATTTTGTGCTCAGTGTACATTTCAATAAATTACTTATGTATTGCATTCAAATTATTAAAATGGGACTTAAGAAATTCAAATAAATGTAGTAAAAATTACCCAATATTATTGATATTGTGTATGTTCTACAGTAGTCTTGGAGATAGAAATGTTAAAGAATCCAACTTCAAAGCACAAATACAGATAGATTTGTAAAAGCGGACGTGCATAAATAAAAATAGTTTATTTTTGTATTTTTATAATTTGCAATGATTAAATAAAACTATTAAAGATTCCACTGAACGGTACTGAGAAGTGGATAAAAAACTAGATGCATTTTTTACAAATTAAACGGACAAAATGGCTTAATAAAATTTGACCTTTAGGATAAACAAAAATAAATTGTAGAACCTACCTTGGCTAATCCAGCTTTTTGTGCCATTTTGGACTCCATGTGTCGAATATACTTTGAAAAGTCTTTGAATTCGTCCCATGTTGGCCGGAAAACCATAATTCTGAAAATAAAGTGTGAAAGTGACATAGTATGTTATAAAATGTAAATTTTAATTACTTTGGAATTCTTGGTGTATTTGGTTCTGCCATTTTCATAAAATTCCGTTTAAAAAATTGTTAATACCGATCACATTAACAGTTAGAACACACTAATAAGTTTACATGTTATTTATTTCATAATATTGTTGATCCTCTAATTTTTTCGGTCGGCCATTATTGACACACTAAAAATCACGTATGGAAATACCTAACATATTCAGTCAAAATATGTTACTTTTAAATTAAGTTGGAGTTAAATTGAACAGCAATCACTTCACAATACTTATGAATATTATATCACAAATAATTATTCAGTATTTTTACATAGTTTTGGACAAAAACATTAAGTCTCAAAAATGTCCACTAACGCACCTCTCTAACACAACACCTGCGCAAGCGCAAAGCATACGCTACACATACACAAACAAAACAAACGTCATACTGTCTGTCATATTCACAGTTTCACAGACCACTAACCTCGATTACTGGTTCAGTATGAAAAATGTTTATTCTGGGAAATAAAAAATGAAATTAATAACAAATGTAGACGTAGTCGTAGGGAAAATCTCAATATCTACAGAGGTGAATTCTTAAAGAATAAAAATAATGATAATTATTTGATACCCCCTACAGTTTCCCATGTCTGAGATTAATTTTAGCGACCATAGAGAAATAATCTTTTATCTATTTATAGAAGAATGATAGCGACTTTTTCATATTTTCCTTGCAACCAGGCAACAGCACTCTGCATAGATAAGGGATGCGCTAGGCTACGATGATTTTCTGGGAAGTATGTTTATGTTATCTATCGTGCAAGGCAATGTTGTGGCAATGGTTATATAATATATGTGGTCTGTGAAGGCGCAAGTGGCTTCAGAAAAACGTGAAAACGACTAGAGATGCATGATTTGTGTCACAACGTTCATTTCAACTGGCGATAGAACCGTTCCAGCGCTAAACCATGGAGGTTCTATGCCTACTCTAGTCATTTGTATAGCAGGTCTGTGGCCTGTGGCATAGAGTAAAATACTCAGATCAGATGGTCTGTGCCGTCTGCCAGCAAATTCCTAGCCTCCATGGTTTCTTTCTGATGGATTCTGGGTGACCTGTGATTTGGATAGCAAAAAAAACAAATGGTTTATATTTTTGAAGTTTTAAAAAATTGTTTACAAAAAAAAACGAGAATAAAATAACAAAAGAGAGAAGTGAATACAAAACAGAAGTGAAAGTTGACCTTGAATAAAAATGAGGTTTCAAATAGATAAGATAACCTACTTTCAATCTCATTCACCTAAAGCGCTAGCTCGCTAGTTGACGCGGAGCCAGGCCTGGCGGATAATGCTTTTATCCCAAAAAGAAGAACACTTATTTCTCTATGGCCATATGGCTTTCACACACCGTCTAACTACAAAATTCATTTCAGATTGTGTTGTTTGTCATTCTATTCTGTATAACTCATTAGTCTCCATGGTTTTACTGTTTTCGCCATAGAGAAATATAATATTTTATTTTGTCTATGGTTTTCGCTGTGACTGTTTTAAAACGGCATAACAACCTTGGGTGTGTTCTGTGCATAACAACCACAGTAGGGCATGTCCCAGACAGTTGACAATTGGGCGGAGTAGAATTCAATGAGACCTCTGGCGGAAAAAATTGTAACTGTCGCAACGAGTAAATTAATTCGTTTTGCATTGTTTTTGTATTATATGCAAGTCAACGTAATTACCGTAAAATCGTACTTTATTTGTTTAATTTTGTGTCAGTTACAAGTTTAAAACGGTGTTTTTCTATTTAACTCAACTGTAATCATTTCTGAGGTAATATTCTTATATAATCAGAGATATTATGGAAGAGGTTATGTTATTCTATTTTTTGTTTCCATTGCAAATCAAAGAGAAAATAAGTCGGTATTAAAGATTAAAAATATTACTCAATACAAACCTACCTTCCCTGCAACTTTTGTCGATATAATTATATCAAAATTATCAGACCCAAAACTAAACAGTTAATTGAACGCTTGTCCTACTTTTCATAAATAGGTATCAACCATACCTATTACTTCAAAAAATAAAAATACACAAAGTACTAAAGCACAATCAAAGAAAAAGCAAAAGTTTTATAAAACACACGCTGAAAATAACTAAAACAGCAAAATAAAGCCACTTAAATATCAAAGGGCTTATACGGCAGGTGATTTGCTTTACTCGTTGCTAAGATGACGTTGACATTTCAGAGCGCCATCTATCGAATTCTACTGAGGGAAAACAGTAAACACAACGAACAACTCAAACTTTGACATTCCATTTGTGATTCGTTGTAAATCGGTTGGCAATTTTTGTTGTACGAACGGGTGATGGTTATGTCTTTGATAAAAATTAACTAAAAGTTCTTCATCACTTGAAGAAGTGCTCGAGTTATTGTCATACATCTGAAAAAAATAAAGAAAACGTAAATTTTTTTGTAATGTGTGCGTCATTCTTTGGCGATGGCCATCCTAATAAGAAGCCAGAGATTTTTTTTAAATGTTCGGTATTTCAACAATACAAATGATTTTACTCACGTTTTATTTTAGAAGGAACTGACTGGCTATTTCCGTGTTTTTTCACAAGAACAGAAAAATATTAAAAATATGTCACTTTCTACAGCATCACAATACGCATGCTAAAACTAAAAATTTGATCTCCCGGTCTGCAAATTATTCTGATAGTTGGCAAATGATCCGAAACCGCAAATTTCTCTCTTCGAACAAAGGATTTTTGAATCACCAACTGCCAAATTGTTTCTACGAACGCTTTTTTTCTAATGCGCATGCCTGCATGCACGGTTTCCGATAGTATTGACTGTTCTACGAACAAACCGACAGTTGACAATACCCCGGTGGTAAAACAATAAACAATAGACACTTTACAGCAAAAACTGAAAATTTTGTCGGCACCGTTTACATCACTAAATCTATGACCATCAAGTGCCAAGTTACTTTTTGTCTTCGTAGCGTAACTTTTTCAAGGAGGTTTTTGTAATTATTTAAATGTTTTCCAATTTATTTTTTGGTTGGTTGAGATATGCAATCTCAGGAAAAGGTTGTGATAATTAAAAACATCCAAAATATTTGCTTTGTAATTAAGTATACTCACAAATGCAAAAATCAAAAGAAGTGATATATTTTTGAGCATTGAAAAATAATATATAAAACGTGTAACACCTACAATAAGATAATAAAAAGAATAATAAACAAAAAATATATATATTAAATTAGTACTATGTATTAATGGTAATAGAAGCAGCACTGAAGAATGAACATCAAATCCAATTTTAATAAGATTGGAACTACCAATGAGATATTCTCGGTATAGCTGTACCTGTCATAGAATAGAAATACATTGTAGAGCTGACAATCAGTTATTTTTGGTGTAAATCTAAGTATAAAATATAAAAGGCATAAGTGAATAACTATACCGACTTTTATACTGTAGAATTGACCTTAACAAACATGAAAACAAAGGTGCAGTGTTGCTTCTAGGGCAATTTAGTTTATAACCTGGACTGACACTTTATATATGTACCTATTTATACAAATATACTTAAATGAGACAAAAAAATTTCCGACTTTGAAGAATAACATAAATTTGCAAACCCAAATTTTTTTTATTATATAGTGATGGTAAACTTCTACTATATTATTTTATTATAAGTATAATGTAAGATTGTAGGTACATCAATATTATTGAATTTGAGTTATATTTGATTTGTAAATTATTTAAAAATAAATCTAATGTGTTTACATATAACTAGTATTTGGTTGAAGTCATATTAAATTGTAGATATAATCTGTTGAAAGTTGAGAAGATTTTGTATCAATTACATACTTTCAGTACACTGCAATTAAATATAACATATGCAGTGATTTGAATTTTTAACCTAACTTATAATATATAAAATATTACATGTTATTTTATTTATACTGAATTTCAAATTCTATAACTAGCAAATATTATTCAGTACCTGCCTTAAATTCACATATATCACCCGTTAAACATTTATCAATTGTGTTATACAAACTCTCAGAATAAATCACTTTCCAATCCCATTTCTTCAAGAAAAAACCCCATAGGTGTTGTTCGAAGACCCATGTTCTCCACTTTATTGGCAATTTTATTTTTTAAATTCCTCAATCTCAATGAAGCATGAATAAACATTGCTAGAAAAATAATGAAAATATTCAGTAAATATACAAGTAGTTATTTACAAATAAACTAAAACTACAAAACCAGTTGAATAAGTAGAAAAGTACCTACCTATAGCAAATAATATCACCTTTATTTAAAATTCTATAATTATTGTAGATATTTTTTAAACTTGATTTCTAAAAGTATGTTTATTACTTTGATATAAGGTGTATTGGGTATTAGTTATTCAACTTGTTGTATGAATGAAATTTATCCTTACCTGCAACAGGCAACAAAACTCCAAGAAGGAAAACCAGAAGTGATTGCAACATATATGCAATAAAATATGCACAAGCGAAAATGATGAAAATTGAAACAATGGGATGTTTCCTTTTGAATCTAGCAGCACTTGCCTGTTCATTTGTGACATAGACAAAAATCATAAAAAACACTGCTGTTGCTAATACTCCACAAGCCATTTTAATAGGATGTATTATTCTACAATTAAGATCAACATTGAGCTTATTCATTATTTCTTAAGTAATTAATTAGCAGCAAGGTTGTAGTTTACTACCAATAATAAAACAGTATTTTGTAACTACTGTAAATTACTTACCCTACTATTACAAATATCAGTATAGACATCAAAAAATAGTTGGTTTGATAATATAACAAATTCTGGGTAACTCTGTTACTCCATTTTTCCAAATCTTTTACATTCGGTATTTGAAAACGAGCTGCTTCTAATATAAAATCATCCAAAGATCTTAAAGGGGCAATTTCAAAAGCTGAAGATGTTTGTTTTTTATGCATCTTTGGAATTTCTCTTGAAGAAAAGTTTATTCTACTGATAAATTTTAATACTTATTTATAAATACTGACATCATCTAATATATCTTATTGCAATATTCACGAAAGAAAGGTTTTTGATTCATCAGTTTATCGAAATATCACCATAGAATATCACAGCAGATCACAGATATATCTGAATGACGATGACGGATGACTCATACAGAATACAGACTATCCTCTATCGGTGTGTTGACGTACTTAGTGGGTACTCTATGGGTACGGTGGTTCTTCCAGGTTCTTCGTTTTTCTATTACCTAGTTGGACTTGGACAAGTTGGTCTAGTCAAACAAAGGTACTGACCTGACACTGACACAGAATACACAATTTAAAGTGTGCATTAATTTTCATTTTTTCATGCAGCGTTATCGCTTTTTAGTTTCTAATTCAAAATGCACTTCATCTGGAAAACTTGTAGAGATAGCTGAACTTTGGAAAAACTGAAGACGTTAGCCCCTCATAATCAGGTTATTTGTTAGTTACAAAACATTTCTGCCGACTGTACAAAGACTACAAGGTGTACCTATTGTTTTTTTCTCAATGTTTGAAAACTAAGAATATTTTTGTTTCATAGCTGAAAATTGTCAAAAGTACTTCAGGTATTGATAGGTATGTAACTGTAGGGTTTCTTGGTGCAATGGGATCATACATATGGCTATTACAGGGAAGGGGGTCGGTTCAAATCACTTTGTTCCCGTTTTTTTCTTGTTTTGATATTATTGTCGTTTTATACCTATAGTACAACAAAAAGGATGTATAGGTCAAAGAATAGAAGTAGGTATTCTATTAGAGAAGTCAGCATTACACAAATATTTTATATGACTGTATGTTTTGTTGATAGCGGTTATTAATGCTTGATTTTTTGTATATTCCAATTTATTTGATATTCTAGTGGCTTGCGCATTAAAAATATTGTTAAGAAAATCGCAAAAAACGAGTGCGCATGACCTTAGTAACATCGCTAACAAAGCTCATGTTAACCGGGGAGTGGCAAGAAAAAAGAAGAACAATATCCATACCATAATAACCTGACAATTTGAATAAATAGAATTATTTTAAATCTTTATTATTGAAATTTCATAATTATTTTTCGGCATTATTTACTTTGCCAGGTAAATTAGCTTTTTTATATTTTCGTAAATAATAAAATTATTATTTTAGTTCTTGCAACTTCGACATGGAACCGCCAGGAATGGATAGCGGACTAGAATTTCCCAAAAATCCTTTGCTATGTCCAATATGCCACGATTATTTTACTGAACCATGCATTCTTAGTTGTTATCATACATTTTGCGCAAGATGTTTAAGAGGGAAAGAACAGGATAGGCGCCTGATTTGTCCATTCTGCAGGTACTTTTGAACATCCAAAATAATATTTAGATTGATTTAATAGAAGTTAAATCGTTAGTCTGTATTATAAAATCTTTTATAATGATGGTAATGAGTATCCACTACACATACTCAAAAAAACACCAACTGAAAAATATATCATTGTCACATTATAAAAAATCACTAACTATCAATAAAATATCTAATTTGGAATACCCATGTTCTGAAGAATAAATACTGAAACAAAAACCATCTCCACCTGTATGCAGCACTTTTAGGTATACTAACGATATAGTCAACAGACTATAGTCAAACCTGTTATATCAATAATGGATATTTTTCACCACTTAATGAACCTATGCATTTTGAAATTCCTTGCTATAATAATATTGGGACAGTTTGTCAACATATGCTGAATTTGTCCAAATATCCAAGGTATTTAAATATTTATACTGATGCATCCAAGCAAGAAAATAGAATTAGCTGTACTTACTATATTCCATCATTACAAGCAACTTAAATTAGATAATTCAACGTCAATTTTTTCTGCCCAAAACACCTGCAATTATTCAAGCTATGGAGTAAGAAAATTATAATTTTATCAGATTATTTCTCAGCTCTTACCTCCATCTTGTCCCCTATTGATGTAAACAACCCTCTTTAAAATCCCGTAACTCTACAATTAAAATTGGCGATAAACAATCTTAAAAGACATCAGGTTGATATTCATTTCATATGGGTCAAAGCAGATTCAGGAATTCTTCAAAGTGCCAAAAACAGAAATGAAAATAAATAGTAATAATTATTTTCTTATTTTGATGACCTTGCTATATAATTTTTAAAGAATTTCACAAATTTAGTGAGAAAATGGTCTTAGGACTGATGTTTGAACATTAAAAACAACATCTGTGGAAAATTTTAACACAGTAATAAAATTCTCTCTTGAAATATTCAACAATTAAATATATAAAATCGAGTTAGTTTATAAGTTGTTTATATATGTTCTTTTATTTCTTTGTACAGACAAGCAACAATGCTGAAAGATGGATCAACACTGCCTCCACCAGATTTATTAATGCGCCAATTGATTGACATTGCCAATAGTGAAAATCCACCATGTTCAAATTGTGACAAACGTGATCGGTCAAACATGTATTATTGCAACACTTGTGGTAACACTTGATATTTAATTGCCTTCAAATTTTCTTTTCTTTAGGTTTGTGTTTTTTGTTTTCATTATTATAATTTTGAATACTGAGACATTTTGTTTTTAAATATTTTCTTTAATTTCTAGTCAGATTCTTACAATATTGTTATTTTTAAACTGGCATTTTCTTGCCATTGTTATACTTTAGAATATACTACGAACCCTGTCTCTGTGAAGTTGGCCCAATTATCAAAGTTATGTTTTCAAAGAGATTTACCGGATTAACGAAAAACATAATAAAAATTACATATATTTCTGATAAAATATGTTTCAGCTTAAAATATCATATTTTTGTTAACAAATGAAGAATATCTTACAAATTCAAATAACTGTCCAATGAAGGAAATTAACTGAACCAAATAACAGCAAAATAACACTCTGCTACATCATCTTTTCAACTGAAAACCGTTTCAATTTATCTTTACAATCATTTGGTTTAAACTTAGATGTTTTGGGGACATATCTTTTTTCTACATGATATGCCACAAAGTTTCAATTGGCGACAAGTCTGGACTACTAAGTGTCCAATTTGTATTTCAACATTAGGTTTTTGACTTTTTCAGTCATATGAGAAGCAGTGCCATCTTGCTGGAAGATAAAATCAATATTATTCAATCAGATTTGTTCAATTTGGAGTAAGGTAATGTTCTTATTAGAATTCATAATACCAGTTTTTCAGACTAATAAGATTTATTAAAAGTTTCTGTGATTTGGTATTTGTTTTACAAAACCTACCTTGATATTATAGAAACGGATAAACTGACCATTCAACTTAAGTTGCCACCATCATGTATTTTGCAAAACATAAATAATTTCAAAAAGAGGATAATTTCGAAAGAAAAACCTCAAATAATATACAATATGTCCTCCTTTTTTATTATTAATTTTAGGAAGAAAAGTTATTCTTCATAAAAAGTTCTGCAGTAACATTTTTCAATATTGTCAAATTTAAAGGTAAGTACTTTACTCTTCAATAAAACTCATATTTTTTGACAAACCTCGTATACGACTGAAAAATTTGATATTTAATGACTGTGTTCTAGGTTTTAGATAATGCAGAACAGAACTTGTTATGAAGAAGTTTTTTTCGTAAAATTAATAATAAAAAAGTTTTCTATATGATTCCAACTTGGGAGGATATGTCAAATTAAATGTTAACTTCCCCAGAAATATAATAAGAAATATTTGGTTTTAGAAGGTTGAGCCAACTTCACTGAGATTTATTTCTGTATATTACTTACATTTAATTAACTTGAAAGCTTTACTTATAATTTCATTTGTTGAGGTTATTTTAAGATGCATTTTAAACTAATTTTGAAATAAAGATGGAAACAAATATTAAAACATTAAATCTTTTGGAACCAGGTCCAGGATGCATTAAATTTTCAGTGTAGAATTTATTAACAGAGATCTCTTAGAGCTTCTGGACATAATATATTTATATTTACAAAGTTGAAATGCATCTTAAAGAAAACAAATAAATGAGATATTATAATGGGAATAATTTTAGGGCAAGCTTTATGCCTTCACTGCCGTGAAAATACTCATCGAGCAAAAATGTTTTCTGCCCATGACGTTGTACATATGAGCAAATGCACAAAGGAAGCTAAAAAGGTAAAAGCTTAGACTAATTACACAAGAGGTCCAATGTTTTATTTTTTTAGTGCTTGTCATTACTGCCCTATCTTTCTTTTAGGTCTTTTTATTTTCTACTTACATTGTAGCCATATTTAAATAATAGTATGAACCATTTATGTCGATTTATATTGAATAAACACTTCATATTAAAGTCCAATAAGTATAAGTTATAAAAAACTTTTGTGCATTAATAAATGAAGGGAGAAATGTCGATATAAATAATTAAAATAACCCAATCATTAAGTATTATTTGTTACAGTGTATCCAACATGGAGAACATTATATAATGTTTTCCCCGTTACAAAACGCAATGCTTTGTGTTAATTGTTTTCGTGATTTGCCCAACGAGATACGTACCCAGTGTGTAGATATTGATACTGCCCATGCGCAAGCTGCAAAACGACTAGAGAGAGGACAAAATGCAATCATGGATTTACAAGTAAGCTTCATTTATTACTAATATTGAATAACAAATTAATGTAAAACTTTATCAAATTTCGACTTTTATGTACATTTTGCTTTTATTTGAATAGACATCTGTACGGGATGGTATCATTGCTTTAAAAGGATTAATGGATGAATTGCGTAGAAACATGGACAGCGAAAAACACACCATAAACACTTTCTGTCATGGTATGCAAGAAGCTATGGCCAAAACTCATGCTACAATGATTATGGAAGTTCAACGACAGTATGAGAGTAAGGAAAGGATTTATAGAAGTCAACTAGTGATATTAGGTAGGTCTGGTAAATTTTTAATTATGCAAAGATGAAAGAGAGTAAAATTTGAATATCACAATTTTAATCATATTTTTCTATGGTGTGCCGTTTTGGTATTTAATAACATAATTAAAAATAGCAAAATAAATTGTTATTTTCCTAACAAGTGCGGATACTTTCCCGCACGCGACTGCAGTTGACCCGAACGACGCGGAGCGGAGTTCGGGCAAGCGGTCAAGGACGAGAAAGACACTTTACGCATGAGTTAGGAACATTATTTTTTTTACGACCGTATATACAAAGAAGTATATCAACCCAACATAAATATACAAAACTTGAACCAAAAACTATCAATTATTATAAATATTACTATTAGAAACACAATTTGTAGCATTCTGTAAATTACTTAAAATTATTTGGTGTAAGCTGGTAAGTACTTAAATGACGTCGATGAGGATGGCATCGGTTGCAGGTCACATAAAGATGACGATGAAGGTGACGGCAACGGTTTTAAAGTCATTTGTATAGATGAAAGAATTTTATTTGACATATTTTTCTTATATCAAACCCGGGCGGTTTGATAGTTGTTATGTTACACTACTTCAAAGAATGTACAGGGTTATATTAAAATATCTTCATTATTTTATATTTTCAAAAAATTAAAAATGCAACAAAAAGCTAGAGAAGATGTAGATTTTATTTGATGGACTATTTCGTAAATATTTATTTACCTGTTGTAACAATAGTTATAACTTCCGATGTAAAAAACTATCTAATAAGGTCAAAATTTTCATAATTTTACTTTCCCGCACTAGTGCGGGAAAGTGGGTCAAAACGCACGGTCGTAGAAAAAATACATTTCCTTTTTTCTCTTATTCTTTTGGGAATCAAACCACAAAAATGTTTTTTATTTTTTATTTCGACGTTTCGGTAGCGTTCCAGCTACCGTTGTCAAGTAGTAAAATCTTTATACGATAGGGCCATAATCATTTGTTCTAATGATAATCATTTCACAAAGGAGAAAACTCTACTGAAAAATGTTTTAAATCCCAATAATTACCCGGCAGAATTTGTAAATAAAGAAATCAAGAATATAGAGAAAGGCTCATTGTTAATACCCCATAATAATAACAATAATATAAATAATTCAGCTAACATAATTTTTAAAAACTTGACAATACCGTATGTTAGGGGTTTGTCAGAAAGAATTAAGAAAATTGGTAATCAATTTAATATTCGAACCAGCTTTAAATCTAACAATACTTTGAGATCTATCTTAACAAAAACGAAACCAAAAAATGAAGAACAATCTTCAAAAAATTGCATATATCAGATATCTTGTGAATGCGACAAATTCTATTTAGGTGAAACATCTAGACCATTGAAAGTCCGAATAAGTGAACATAAAAAATACATCAAAGATAGGGAGTTCTTTAAGTCAGGTATTTGTAAACATGCTTGGGAAGAGGGGCATAAAATTCAATGGGATTCGACAAAAATAATATTGAAAGAGCCCAATAATAAAAGACGAAAAATCAAAGAAAGTGCTTTAATACAACTAAATGCAGATAAATGTGTAGCTAGTATTTCAGCCGAATGTAGTCAAATTTGATTACCAATGTTAGAAAGAGAAATTTCCAATAATCAATTACCTGCGTTATCAGGATAGCATCATAAGTTTTTATCCAGGTTTTCTTATGATTCAATACACAAAATCACCAAACTGAGTTACTCATACACAAAAAAGTGACAACAAACGCGTTTTATTAACAACATTTCCAAAATAAGCGGAAAAAAGCGTTATCCCAATAAAAACCGTTCCTGGAACGTGCACTTCACTGGATTCCATTTCTAGTAGACTATCATATCGTTAGAATGTCATAAAATAAAATATTTTATTTCACATTTAACAGAGGTGTGATCTACTATGAATGGACCTTAATAAAATTTGACAACAAAGTTTTGTAGTCTTAAACTTCAAAATATTATTGATTGTCTAGTTGTCATATTTTTTCGTTGTGTCAGATAGGGACCAAAAATTATTTTATTAATCTTATTACTAGTTAATCTTGACAACGGTAGCTGGAACGCTACCGAAACGTCGAAATAAAAAATAAAAAACATTATTGTGGTTTGATTCCCAAAAGAATAAGAGAAAAAAGAATAAGTAATGCCACAAGGAACTTACAGAAGATATACATTTCCTTCCAAAAACTTTATTTTGTAATTATTCTCTTGAAGAATTGAAATTAAGTATTTAATAATTTTAATATTGATACAAAATTATAGGTAACCCTTAATACATAATTGAAATTAAATTTCATATTATGTTTTCATCATTTTAACTCTTTGATTTTTCATTATTTTAAATCAGCAATTTCTATTATGTTTATAATGTTGGAAATACGTGAATTAAAATTCTGAAATATATTTTAATTCATTAACTTTATTTACCTTTTGATACATTTTTTTTAGAAATCCTGCTAAAATAAATTTAAAATTAATAAAAATTTACTGAAAAAGCCCATGGAAAATAAAATTGCTCTTTTAAAAACTGAATCCATTGACATAGTCTATAAATTTATAGTTTATTTTCCAGGTACTGTAATGCCAGTTCTTCAGTTACATTTAGTTCTGTGTACCACATTTACAGCAGCTGCTAACAAATACCAATTTTTGGAACTATGTCCATCACTCATCGAACGACTATCTGCCGTAGGAAATTTGAGCCAACCAGTTAGGTATTTAAATGAAAATTATTATAGTTATGTTTGTAGATATAAAGTTTGGTAGCTTTTATTTATTGCACAATACCTATTAATTGTACTGAATTTTTAGTTTTTAAAATCAATGATCTAGGCAAAAACAACATGTCACCTTACTGTAGGTTCTAGTATATTTCTTTTTCCTTTTTGGGAGCCGTTCTCATGCCGGCAAACTTCACGAGGCTTTTTCTTATGTGAAACGGAGTCTACACAATGTTTTTAATAATACTAGCGATCATTATTAGCAATCTCCTATTTCACCTCCTATATGCAGTCGTTGGACCCCTTGGATGTGATAAAGGTGTAAGTTATTGTCTCTTGAAACAAGCTTGAAACCGTTTCAACCTTTGACTGGCTTCGACTGCATCAAGAATATTATGTTCTTCTTGTAAACGATCTATTGCTCATTCAGATTTTGATTTACAAATATTCCATTTTCTTTTAAATAGTTAAACACTGATCCAAACGTATTCGGAACTCGACGTTGAAGAAATTGTCTAATATTCCCTATACTATGTCATCCCAACATACATACTATATAATAGCTGCCAAACTAGGTAAAATGTGTAATTTTTTAAGTTCAGTTTACTTTACAATAACAGAACATACCAATTACATGTGTTCATTACAGATCTCTGCAATCTTCTCAGATCAAAACGAATTATAGGAGTGAGTTTGCTCAAAGTCTTGAACCTTGGATAGGTCCTGCTGCAGTTAGTCAACATCAGTCCGAATTAGCTGCCAGTAAGTACATTTCAAGTTGTTATGGTTAAGACAACTCAATTTTGTCGTAATTAATAAAGCGCGTTACCAATAGATATCGCAGGAATAGTCAAATTACCTACATCCTTGTATAAATTTAATCATGGCAAATGTGGCAACCTTGTATCTGAATTCTTGATCATTCATGGCACTCTTCCTAAAGAATTATTGAGCGGGTTTTTGTACGTGTTAAGATAGGATAAGTGCGTATAGATTAGACAGACACAAAGAAGTACTTTTCGTGTCTTAAGATACCGAAGTATCCCCTTTGATTTGCCAGTGGAAGAGTTCCGGCAGATGTATCGAGTAAACAGTGAAGCTGCTAATGAATTATTCGAGGAATTGTTACCTTTTTTGAATCATAGTAGTCAAAATACTAGAACACCTCCCATAGTTAGATTTTTTACAACCATTCATTTCTTGGTGCATGATTTCTCCAGTCCAGAAATATGCTATAAGTGAAATAGTCCTTTCGAATTGCCAACTGAATTGGTTAGTGTTAAATATCTTGCAGATATACCAACCCCGTTTAATTGTGTAATTCAATGTCCTTCGTGGCATATAGCCAGGGAAGTAGTTGTGAGGCGTTAAAATAATATTAAACTATTACCTTTAACATTTAGGCTACCACCTTTCAGATCATGATCGCACTCTGAATTTGCACTAATTTATATAAATAATGTTTTTCAGCTTCAAGAATGTACGACAGTGTACCGCCGGCAACGAAAAAACAACAAACCGCCTTAAAAAATAAACTGTTGGATGGCGATAGTTCATTTTCTACCCATTGTCGATCGTTCGAATCTCAAATACGAGACCTTAACCAACAGTTTAATGCGATCAAAGACAAAGTTGGAGAATTGCATAAAGATATTAGCGCATTGAGAAAGGCACAAACGCCACCGCTAAGCGCACGTTATGAAATGCTTATCAGGGAATGTTTACATCTCGATCAAAGTTTAGAAAGGTAAGAAACATATTTTGTTGCTTCTATATTAATTTAGGTATTATCCTTGAGTATAGAGTCAAAATCATATAAAGGGGGACATCTTTTTGCTTATATGTAGACCTTAAAACTTCTACCCCCTCTTCCCTATGGTCACTTCTCCCAATTTTTTATATGGAACACTCTTTACATTATTGCATTGTTGGGTTTCAGATATCCCCATAAAAAAAATTTAGTTGGTTAAATCGGGTGACCTAGGTTGGAATTCCAACATTGGGCCTCTTCTACCTATCCATCGAGCAGGAAATGATTCGTTTAAAAACCGTCTTACCTAGAGAGCGTAATGTGCCCCATCTTGTTGAAACGCTAGCAAAGCTTCTGACATGTACCATCATTTTCTAGTATTCGTGTTATTTCGGGATCAATCGTTTCTCTGACTAAACATTAATTAACATTATCTTGATAACAAAAATAATGTGTTCAAATTTTTACAAAAGGCTCTAACAGCTTCGAACCTCTTTGATCTGTTTGGATCTTTTATTTGATATTCTTTTTAAATTAGTATTTGTTTTACAATATGATACATAACACTATCTAACACAAATAAGAACCGAAAATAATGCTTCAAATTGTAGCATTAAAAAATTCACTTATTCATTGGGTAATGAAATCATTTAATAATAAATTAATTTCCATGCTTTATTTGGTTAATACTAAGGTATTTACAACAGCAGTTGGTAATAAAATTGGAAACTTTTATCAAAGGTAATACCACAGTAAATAAACCACGAGTGCTTCAAACTTTATCGATAATTTTTTCTTTTCCACATAAACTTGTTTATTTGGCAAAAATATGAAAACAAACCGATTGATAAAATCACGAGTCCGTTAGGACGAGGGATTTTATCTAAATTCGGTTTGTTTGAATGTTTTTGCCTCAAATAAACAAGTTTGAGTGATAAAAAAAATTATGTGAAGCAATTTGAATAACTAGTTGTATTACAGCGGTGATTGGATGAAATTTGACACATGACTTGGAATTAAGTAATTTGATTGATTACTATATTCAGTAAAAAATTATCAGTATTATACCGAATGATTGGCTAGAACAATGTATTGCTATTGGTTAAAACTACCAAAATGTCAGATTTTGACAAGTGAAAAAAATAATCATCAATATTTACATGGACTTGAGCAGGATTGTAGTAATTCTTGAATCGTTGTAGAAATAGTATTCGTCAATATAATAATGCTAACATTTTTGATTTTCCCTTGTACATATCAAATTAATGTATATAATGTCATGATATATATATTATTCAAGAAAAAAAATATAGAATTAATTTTTACCATTTAAAATTTTCAATTAATTACCTAAATGGTTTGGTTTGTTAAATGTCTGTTTAAGTTTGAAGAAGTTTGAAAATTAGAATTGTTACAATTGTTTTATATAGTTTATAAAAAAAAATGTGGTGTGAAATACATCGAAATTTTTAAGTATTTCATATTTGATAATTATTTATACGTAAATTGATACTTACATCATTTTAACACAGACAATGTGATAATAATTAATAAAATTTCATTTTAAATTAAAATAGGAAAAATTTCAATGTTTTTGTTTATATTTAAAAAAAATATGAGAGATGTAAAAATTATTCATTTGCCAAAAGTGACAAAAAGTTGGTTGGTTACGAAAAAAAAGAAAAAATTGTTTTGGTTTTGAAAGAAAGTAAAAAAGTCAGAAAGAAAATTTTCTAATTAGAAATAACAGTAGAAATTAAAAGGAAAAAGAAGAGATTTGTGTTAACAAATCAATAAAATTTGGAAGAAAAAAAAAGTAAAAATTATATAGATGCAGAAGAGATTTGTGTTAACAGATCAATGGAATTTAGAAAAATTTAAGTGGTAATTTGGAAGATATGAGTGAATTTGGTTGGACGATGAAGAAGTTAACATTTTGAACAATTTATTGGATTTAAAAGTTTTTTCTTTCGGACTATAGTAAGAATTGAATTTATATATTGCTAAATTGTCAAAAGTTCATTATATATAGTTAATATATTTCTGTTTTCTTTTGGGTATGAACTTGCTCCTTTAAAAAAAAAGTTATAACAAAATAAATATAAAAAAAATAAGTAAAAGTATTTTTTTTATATGTGGTGATTCAAATAATAATTTTTTTTAATTCACTACAATAAATAGCTTGAGTAGTTTGTTTGGCAAATGTTAGTGGCGGGAAGGCATATGCACGAATAAATTTTGGGTTAAGATCTATTAAGATCAAATGCTGGTGATCAGAATTCGTAAAGTGTCTTGTCGTCTAGTTGAGTTCTATGATGCCGTTGCTGGAATGTCAATCAATCACAGGCCGCGATGTTGAAATTTATCTTTACGGTTGGCACTAATTTTGAAATGTCATCCATCTGGCTAGTTTGTTGAGTTTTTTCTTAATTCGTTTCCTTTTGTACGAATCATGGAATAAATAGGAGGGCCATTTCCAGTTTTGGTTTTGATTTTATGATTAATGGCCTTTTTCTTTTTGGTGCCCCCTTCGTTTTATGAGGGTGTTTTGTATAAGGAATAGAGGTAATTAGATTTTATTTCAAAAATAATCATTTTCTAATAAGGATCACCTCTTCGGCCAAAAGGAAATCGAGCTTATCGACGCCGTCGATTATCTCTGCCATTTTTGGTAGCTACCAATTCACTGGTATTTTTTATTAATTTGACGACCAGTCCTTTTGTGGGTTCGGTACATAAAAAAGAGAGGCTGGACATTGTTCTTGTGGATTCTTACCGTTGAGAATCCTTTGCGTTCCAGAGGAGCCAAATAATGATTCCTCAATTTCAATCCCACTCGACTTCACTGCCAGGTCCTACACCACTGCATTAGCGTTCTGGGTTAAGCTACAAGGATAGTTTCCACTTCCAGAATACAGGCTTGAATTTTAATGTAATTTTTTTATATGTAACTAGTTAAGTTTATATTTTTCAGTTCAATTTATTCATAACGTCTTTTTTGTATCTACTGCTAACAGAGTTATGCAAAGATACTTTTTTTATGATTAATTTTCTTAATACTTAATATTCAACCACTCTTAAACTTTGATGCATAAGTTCTATTACATATTTATGTAAACATATTAGAGCTATAATTTGAATATGCTGAAGCACAAAATAAACTAAAACTATTGACAACTTCACATTTACACTAGAGAAACTTTAAAATGATTATAGTTTTGGATATCCCATTTCGAGGGCTACACGGCAGTACCTCGTGACATTTTTTATGATACTCGGTTATTTAATTATTTCGCTTTAAAATGTGTGTCGCCACCTATCTCGCACTACATTGCTTAGAATGAAAAACTTAACGAAATCATATTCTAAAATATCGATTCTAAGTACTTGGACCTAACTTTACAACACTTTAAAGTACAATACATGATTTGTTACTTACGAGGTACTGCCGTGTGACCCTCGATTTGTGACTTATTCATATACCTAAAAAAATCAGGTTAAAAATTGACACTCATTGAATTTTATGGAAGAAAAGCTTTGACACCGCCTTTAATAAATAATGTTAAGAGACTAATGTTATTGTATCGGAATTTGGGGTTATTTTTGAATTATTCATTGTAGACAACAAAAAGAGCTCGATAGGATGTCTTCAGCTTTTGATGCTTCTTGGGAAGAACAACTCTGGAGATTAAGAATAGAACAAGAAGTTTTCAGTTGTCAAAGAGCCGACGTGAATACATTACGGAATGAACTGAAGCACCTTAGTCAGGTAATTTATGGATTTGTTCTTGTAGATAAATATGTATAATTGGGTATTTTTTAGGTAGCAACTCAGCTGGAGCCTTTTATAAGAACTTTAGTAACACAACAGCAAGCTCAAAGTGAGCAAAGTCAAGGTGCTACTCCAAATGAACAAGCTCAACATTTAGCATCTCTTTTGGAACATATTGGTAATCATATACCTTCATTCCCCTTTGCACAGACTATCATGTAAAAAATACATTGCTTTAAATACATATACAGTGTGTTTTCTAATGACACTTACAACATTTGCATGTAGAATCCTCTCGTGAAATTGGACAAAATGATAATTATAATGATTAAGGTGTCCAGCACATTTACTTTTCGAAATACATACAGGGTGTTAAAGCTATGAAAATTTAAATGTTTTAATTCGATAACTTAAAATGGATGGATACATTAATTTGATATTTGGCATGTTGTTTTGAAATGTGAAAGGGCATTAATAAAATCACAAGCTTGGACAAATATTGTCAACAATCTTCTCCGAATGTTTTAGATGCATTACTGTTCCATAAATTAGTTCCTGCCAAATATTCCAACCATAAGTACTTTTTTTTTCAAAATTAATTATTAAAAAGTGATCTTGCAGACTTCATGAAATCATTAAATATCTTGAAAACTACAAATTTTTTTTATATGTAAAGGTTATTCGTTTTTCACGTGAAAACCATTGAGGAATACAAAATTGAATATAAATTGCCTCAAATGTCAGTGGGGTAAAAAATGGGAGGGGAAAGGGCATATTCTTTCAAACCTACACCACTGGATTTCCATCAAAATATGCCCTTTTAAATTTAAAAACAACCTACCAAATGTCAAATCAATTTATCCATCCATTTTAAAGTTATCAAATTAAAACATTTAACTTTTTAAAACTTTAACACCCTGTATTTCCAAAAGTAAATGTGCTGGATCCCTTAATCTTTATACCATTTTGTCCAATTTCACGAGAGGTATATCTACATGCAAACGTTGTAAGCGTCATTTGAAACCATCCTGTATAAATATAATTAAATATACATTGGCAAACATGTAGAAATATTAAATTGAATATTTGGATCCAGCATTTAAATAATCTAACCACTTGAGGAGTTACTTCATTAATAATAGTCTTTATTTAACTGTCATAAATTCCCTTAAGGTTTGTCACTGAATTAATTTCTTGTATAGACTTTTTTAAATTTAAGTGGCAATTTCTTACATCAAAGAAATTTTAGTATTTCACAGAGTTGAATATCTGACGCGCGATAAACAACGGTATATCTGCGAAAATCGTCTGAGCCGGCAACAGTGTACCAGCATATGACGGTCGCCCTATGGCTCGGAAAAATCGATCAGTCTAATATATGGGGAAGGTTGAAATCTGGTATTAAAATTGGTTCAAAAAGAACTTAAACCTAATAATATAAATATTCATATTCCATATTCAAAAATCGCTTTATTCAATTTGGCTGCAAGATGACCCCAGCCAGTAGAAAATATAATAAATCGGTGAAAAAGTCTATAACCGACTGAAAATATTCCCCATCTGCTTAAATTAGGTTTTATACCGGATGCATCCTGCCAGAAGTTTGTGTTTATGTACTAGCAAAGTGCTATAAACAGGATAAAATAAATTCAAACTCTGCAATGAGGTGATAAGGTGTTAAACTTAAACTGAAGTACATACCTTAAAAGAGAAGTTAGCTACATAATGGTTGACCTTCTGTAACTCTAAGAGTTCATCCATATCTCAAATGTGGTTTTTGAAAACAAAACCTCTTTCGTGATAAAGTAGTTTATTTTAGTTCTAATACACACAGCTACGGCCTACTTACCATTACCAAGCCCAAGGCCCCCCAAGGGCGGAATTATATTACGTAACGAGTGCGGAAAGTGACATTTTTCACATGAGTGGGAAGTATTGTCTCACGAGACGCAAGCCGAGTGAGACACTCCTACGAACGCGTGTGAAAAATCACTTTCGCACAAGTAATGTACACTATTTTTCCTACGACCATACGATAATTGTAACAAATATTGTTTAATGTAATGGTTTTTTAAAAATAATGTTGACATCGGTGAGTGCGGAAATGAAATGAGTGAAATTCACTTTGCAACGAGTAATGTACACTATTTTTCCTACGGCTATAAATATTTAAAAAGTACCTTATGTTTTTCGCTGCTATCAGTATCAACTTCCATTATAATAAAAAACAGAGACTAACACTTTTTATATCTAGTTTATCTCACAATAATTATAATTCGTTTATACTTTTATGTAATAAATATTTCACTTACACTTCACAAAAACTATTTCTATGCTTTCTATTACTTTTTGAAATACAGGGTGTTGAAATTTTGGAAACTTGAATGTTTTAATTCGATAACACTAAAATGGATGGATAAATTGATTTGCCATTTGGCAGGTTGTTTTTAAATGTAAAAAGGGCATATTTTGATAGAAATAGTAGTTTGAGCAACTAGTGTGGATATGATGGCCATATCGCACGAGGACGAAGTTCAAGTGCAATATGGACAATCCACACGAGTCGAACAGCATATTTTTTCTACTACCCACTTGAGAAAAAATCTAGAAAATAAAAATTTCTATAAACTGTAATATAACTTCAAATTAAAAATTTAACAATTCAATTTTATGTTTCCACTAATTTTTTTGTGGTAAACGTACAGTTCTTGCTTACTATTCGGCCACCGAGGCTCATGAAAGATGTTTATCTATAACGTCAAATGTATTACATAATTTTTGCTTAAAAGGAACTAAAGTTCCTACCGTGTGTCCCGCAATACGTTCTACCTTTTTTTTCCTATTTTTTTTTATTTGTCTGTCACACATGTAGGAAACTTATTTTGAATTTTAGGTATTTTACAACAATCTGATGCCTCTTTAGGCAAAATTCCACGTTCTCGTAGCAGAGTACTAGGTCAATTACTTGAAAAAGTCCGTCCTAATATCCAAGAAAGAGAACGCAGTAAATCCGCCGGTCAAAGTGACAAGCCGATAACTAGTTCGCAGAAAGCGACTCCGAAAAAACAGTTTTTAACAAGGTATGTTTATATCCACATTTTTTATCAAAATAACATTCCAATTTCGATACTTTCTCTTTAAAGACGACAAAAAGGCTCCAGATTAAGAACAAGCTTTTTATCGTGCTAAAAATTAATTTTTAAATTGGAGTTTTTGTGAATTTCATTTTGATCTTTTCTGTATAGGGTAAAATCATATTTTGTCGTAGATGCTGTTTGGCTTTGAAGAATATCGTGAAGAAATTATTTAATTTGAGAAAATAAGTAAACTAGTAAAAATATAATCAATATTAAATATATACTTACTTCGCTTATCTATAAAAAAATTCAAAATATTGGAAACTGGCAAAAAATAAATAATACAATTTTTTTTCTACGATAAGGAGCAACATTTTTAAATTCATTTAAATTTTAGTCAACAAATGAACATTGATCGCTTAGAAGCGCAAATAAAGGAAAAGATCCAAGACATCTTAAGTAGAAGGCAAAGTCAACCGTCTTCCAAATCGGATACTGAGGCTGATAGAAAATTAGCGAAAGACGATAGAAAAATGAGTAGCACTGATTCGATAGGTAAGTTGAGAGTATTTTTTCCTCTAACAATGACCTTGTCAGCTGAATTTCGAAATGCTAAAACTTATATACAAGATACAGTTCATGATCTCTCCTTGCAAATTGTAGCCATCTATATCCATTTTTTTATATGAACGTTAATAAATATCGTGATCGCAAGTTTTAATGGTGTATTCTTAATTTATGACTGAACAACATTTGCGTGTCCAAAACATATCAAAATGATAAAGTGCAATGTCTTTTATACAGTGTGGAAACCACTTATGGAATAAAATTCTTTATGTCATTATTTTAGAAAATTATAAAAAATGCCGAGACACGTCAACTTTTGAATTGAGTTGTGTGTTATGTAAACATAAATTTAAATGTACAGGGTGATTCACGCAAGTATGCACTACCATGTTAGCCATCACGTAATCGATTAGGATCATCCGAAAGTGGTATGAAAATGGAGTTCAACTCTATTTAACGTAAATATCCATTTTTTATAAAACCAGAACGAATTTAAGAAAATTAAAAGTGCATTTGAACTTATTTTTCAACGACCTCTCCATATATGTTATTATTTTTTATGAACGATATTTGGTAAAAAAAGTTAGGTCGCGTTTGACAGTTTTGTACAGGAATCGCATCTAATAAATAACACAGTGTATATTAGGGGCTAAATCGTTTATATGTGAAAAAGTCAATCAAATGCAGTTTGAGTTTGGAGGTTTAAGGAAATCGTTAATTAATGTGGAAAATCCTGAGCCTTGTAAATTCCTCATACAAATTAATTATAATGCTGTTCATTAAATGTTTTTCAGGTAAATTAAATTCAAAGCAAAAAATTATGTATAAGAAAATAACAAAAAGCTGTGATAAAATTAATACAGGCAGTAAATCCGACACAGAAACAAGAAAATCTAGATCCGAACCCGGATATCAGAGAATTTCTGATGCTACAAGCCAGAATCTTAAGAGCTTAGGTCATGGAAGTAGATCTAGCCCTAGTAGCCCGAAATGTAAAAATAAAGGAATATTACCTCCGGCGAAATCCCAAAAAAAGAAGGTACATATTACTCAAAATATTGGAATTATTGAAAAGTAAACTGTTATTAAAATGTTAATTACTTCATAATCAATTATTAAAAATTTAACAATGGAAATTGGAAAATTACCATTATCCAACTAAATTGGTTTGCCATAGTGAACAGGAAACTTACAATGACAAGTGCTAAATTCTAAACAATACCTCTAAGGGCCGGTTGTACAATTGGAGCTTAGTGAAGGCTCAAGCGTGAACTCAGGTTCAGTGTCAGATTGCTGTTGTACAAAGTTGGCTTACGGTTGAGCTTCATTTAAACCTTAAGCTTAGTAAAGCCTTCAAGAGGGCAGGTTTAATGTAAGATTAAGCACGGAACATAAATTGTTATCATGTTCCGTGGCTTAAATGTGAAATCATTGTATGCAAACATAACCTGTACTTAATTTAATATTAAATTAAAAGTTTTTCAAAGTTAATTTTGGATATTTTAACCGATGATGAAGATTTTTTGGAACTTATTGGAATCGTACAACACGCATGCGTCAGTTCTACCAACACTTGCAAATATAGGTTTAGTAGAGCTGCTACTGAACCATGTTTGTACAACAGGCTTAGGGTTGAGCTAAGCTTATATTTTAAGCCGAGCTCAGTTGAGCTCAATTTTAAGCTTCAAATGTACAACCGGGCCTATAACATTTAATCTAATGTAACTGACGTACGACTAAACCAATATTTTTATTGTCTTTAAGGTGTATCCTTATAGTGACGGAGAAGACAACGTATTTTATTCGATGCACGATTCTGCCGACTCTTTGAGCACTTCCAGTAGACGATCTAGTTTCGAAGGACCCGACAAAACTTTGGTCGTTGTCATTAACAGAAGAAATAAGAATATGACGATGGCACAGAAACAGAGAAGCTGGGAAACTTTTCCTCCGAAACGCAAACATCACGTTTGTCAACAGAAATTATCTGTGCCAACTCCGATGGCTCCTTTAAGAAAAGCTGATAGTTTTGAAGGTAAGCAAATTTTCTAAAATTGTCATGTTACAGTGTTTCAACGTTATACACTCATGCGCTTCATATTCATATTGTTAAGATACTCTTAGCTGAAATAAAGTAAAGAAATTAGTTTTTCTCCGATTGGCAGCAAATATTAATTTTTTCTGACACATATCAATCAGCAAAGTATTACTTTTCCTGCCTAGGCAGCAAAGTGATTATACTCAATTGGAATAAAACATTTGACGTAAACATTTATTAGCAATTATTACATAACACTTTTAACAAGAATTTAAAAACATATGTTTAGTTGTGATTAACATTGATGGTAAAATTACTACAATTTTGAACGAATAGGCCACCTTTTCTTGCCTCAGATAATTTGCAAATACAATATCCTCCTATATCATTATGAACAATCGGAAAAAAAATTATATGTTCAACTCGACAGCAAAGTAGATTGACTGCCTTAGCTAAATTCCTAGCCTCGGCAGTCAATCTACTACTTTGCTGCCTAGTTAAACAAATAACTATTGTTTGACCAACAGAGACATGCAAAATGGATGTATGTATGTTTGAAGTGTGCAACTTTAACTTCTTGCAAAGGTATTTTGACAAACTTTTGACACAGGGACTGTCGCCGATTTCTTTTCGGACTTAATGTTCATGTTTAATTGTACAACCAATACCAATTAAGAAGATTTAAGTTAAAAACAACATATTGTTGTAAACTAAAGAAAAAATTCCACCTGACGGAGTTTGCAGTATTATTCTTTTTGTAAAATTTCAGGTCATGAAGAAGCAGTCAAAAGCCTCGTAGCAGCAGTTCAAGAAACTAGACGGAAACCCAGAGGAGGCAATTAACCAAGAGAGAAGAGGAAGGGCTTTGAGTATACAGGATTTTTTATGTATGAAGTGCACGCAAATACTGAAAAATAAGTGGCATAAAACTGATTTGAGTGAGTATTAAATCTAGTCTGTTATGTACCGGTTGGTTTAATAAGGGCAACAAGGTACCATTCCTCGGAAACCGTATTGGAGTTTGGTGAAAAAAATTCTTATGAGAAAATCTGCTCTAAAAAAGTGGTGAAAAATATAGTTCATAGTCCATAGGTTTTTCGCTTGGTGGCGCAATCTATCAGTTAAAAAATATAATTGGATTTAAAAAAAAATATTCCTTTGTTTAGGCTGGTGTAAAATATCAACTTTCGAAACTTTTGCCAAAGTTAATTTGCTGTATCACCACCCATCCTGAAGTGGTGGTGATAAAAAAGACTTTAACTTGCATATTAGGCCGGAACCGATTTTTTAAAATATAGACTCTATGCACACTTTTAATTTTTCCATTGGCTTTATCTTCACCTAGGCTCTATAATGTTTTAAGAGAAATTCCAAATGGGATGCTATAACTATTAACAAGCTTACAAAAATGCAAATAAGGACTTATTGTCCTGTCAAAATTGCGAACTGATATTTCTTGTCTTTCCAAAGATATTTTCTTTCTTTTTTCGTGAGTGTTGATAATTGTTGGCAAGCAGATTACTGTTTTTTACAGGTCAATAAGTCATCTCATAGTACATTGCGCCTTCTAGTTGCTGATTGAAAAACTAAAAGTGTTATTTTTTTTCTGGAATCTTCCTCTAATGCTCTATGCATGGAGTCTATATTTTTGAAAATCGGTCCAGGCATATGGAAGTTCGAGTCTTTTCCATGTAAATAAAAGAACACTTCCCTCACCACTTCAAAATACCTGATACAGAAAAATAACTAACGAATGTTGTAGAATGAGGACAGTAGTTTCTAAAGTTGATATTTTTATCAACTTTATTTGAGTGGAAGTGGAAGATCAAGGCTAAGTCTTCTGAAGACCAACAGCTTGAACTCTGCCTTTTGGTAACTGCTATGCTATGCGATATAGATATTAAATAGAATAATGTTACACAATATTAATTTTGTATAGTAGATTACCAATAATAGTTATTTATGTACCAAGGCAGTAAAGTGATTCTTTATCGGACGAGTATAAGAAACAGGTATATTTCATAGCATTTTATTATGACAAAGTAAACAGCACATATAGAACAAATCTACTTATTATTTGTTATATTTAAATTGAAGGTACACCCTGAAGCATTATAAAAGTTAATTCCTGAAGTTGAAGGAGTTCCAACAATAATTTGTTATAAATAAATCGCAAGAAAACTATTATGGAGCCGTAATAGGGAGAAGCGTGACACTGACAGATGATGATTTTCGAGTAATGTCAAAGTCAAAATACTTTACTTGCCGCATATGTCTCTTTAGTTATTTTTTACAAAGTAAAGGAAGGTAAACTGTTTGTTCACTTCCGGAAATCAATCTGATAATTAACGGCTTTCCTGACAGTTGGCGATAAAATCATTTAGTGTTATTATTATTATTAATATTCAGTAAAATACCCAATTATATTTTTTCAGTGATAGATAGCATCCACCTAGTGAAAAGTTATGGACTCAAAAACACTTTTTCAGGGCCGATTTTCTCATAAGAATTTTTTCCCAAACACTAGGACACACAATTTTCGAGATATGGTACCCTGTACAACCAATACAACCAATAGGAGAAACTTATACTCAAATCATATAAATTTCCACTGAAACTCGATGGTAAAGTATGTTAAATTAAGTCTAAGAGGTAATATACCACGGTATTAATTTAAAAAAATCAGAGTAGAAAACATATTGGAAAAATTTGATTTGATTTGATTTGATTAACAAAAGTAATTTTAATTTTTCATAAATAGTAATTTACGTTACAAGACCGGAAAGTAGTGTTTTTCAGGTCGAGACAAGCAGATTCCAGGGCGAGCTGTAGGCGAGTCCTGGAAGCTTGGTGGGTCCTGAAAACCACTTATTTTCGGGTGCGTGACGTACAATATATTTTTTTAAGACGGACACTTCGATATACATTCAATTCTTTATTTTACTTTTTATAACAAATTGATTAACAAAACTGAAACCAGATAAAATAATAAGTTTGGCGTAAACGACAAATTAAAAATCAACGAACTGTCATCACTCGACAATATATCGAAACTTTGTTACCATAGCAACGAAATCAAGGTAGATTGTATTATAAAAGAGCGATTGGAAAAATGAAAACAAAATGGACGTCAGGGACTGGCAATAGATATTTACGTAATTAGTTATGAAAAGAGCGATATTGTTCAACAAGCGTAATATTTGCCAAAACGAGCGCTAGCGAGTTCTGCAAATTACGCGTGTTGAACAAAGTCGCTCTCTTCATAACGTGTTTACGTACAACGTTTTATCTAATTCCGCGATTCATATTATTCAATAAAATCTTCAATTACAATGATAATATTGAAGTGGAAACAAATGGTGTTAGAAGTATTGTTACTATGATGTATTCACCCAGAAAATTGACTTACTTTAAATAACTGTGTCCTGAATAATGTTTTCAATGTTTATAAATCTCAAAATACTATTGAATTAAAATAATGGGTCAATTGTACAGTTTAAATAATGAAATAATTGTCAGTTTTGACAGTACCTACCTAATTAATAAATTATTCTTTGAAACTCATGTGGTATCTCTATGTTGAAACATAAACAGTTACGGTAAGTTTTTACAAAACTACTTTCCATAACTGATATATGAAGGTTATGAAAAATGTGACGTTACCTAACGTCAAGGAGTGACGTAAAGTGTCACATTTGATAGCGGAATTAGATAAAAACTTTTTCCGGTCCCTGGCGTCCATTTTCCGGTGTTGATCGGCAAAGCGTTATCTTCTGGACGAAAAATTGTCCAGAATGTGTATATTTTCTGGTCAGTCTTAAAAAAATACTATAATCTATTTTAGGCGAGTAACAATCAATAACCGGTAAATACCAAATGCGTTTAGTCGATGTGGTTATTAATGGTAAAAAGCGGATAACGTCATTATCGATCACTCAAAGACTATCTTTGACATTTTAAGCTTGGTAATTACTATCCTATCGAGCCGTGTAAATACCACGTTTTTAGTTGTCAATTGTCAATTCGTTTTTGTAAATGCTGTTTATCCTGGTTTTTCACCTAAATGTTTTTAGATGGTGACATTTCTTAGTTGATAAAGGGCTAAAACCAAGATCGAAAAGATATTAACCGCGGTTTGACAATTGTGTTCGCCTAAAATCACTTTATAAGATACAGTATTTGGTTCATTTTTGAAAAGCATTTTCTCACATAGTAACATTAATCAACTTAGTTGCGCTTTTTAGTTCCAAAAATGTTGAGAATATTCTTCCATCTATACCAACGATCTGTTATATGTTTCTAGTTAATAATATTTAATGGACCTAATGCCGTTCAAGGTCTACATTACAAGCATAAATGACAATGTTCTATTTGGCCTCAACTACTGACTTTTCCCAATAAGATAGGTACATCCGATCAATATGTCACCACTTTCTAGCTCAATCATTATCACATTCTCTCATTTTTCTGGTAGGAATCTTCACTAAGCTCAGCATACAGTATACCATTTTAAAATATACGTGATCCGATTGCGACTTAACGGGATTTTCTATTGTTATTTATACATAGTGTTCAGTAAATAATCGATAAAATGTAATGACTGTTATTAGTATTGAAAGTATTATGGTTTTTTGCCAGTTTTAACTTTAGGGAAATATTTATTTATATTTAAGGTGTTTTATAACGCTTAATACTTCTTTATTTAACAATAGATAAATGAAATAGTTAAATATGAGGGTTACTGCTAAAATTTTGAAATAGAATAGGAATAATATTGAAAATATGGGTAAAACGAGAGGATCGTACATAAAAATAGACTATAGTAGGGAAACTGGAATGAAAGAAGAATCCACCATCCACCACAGACTGCAGGATAGAAGAAGAAGACGTATCCAATCTTAAGCCTGAGAACTTCCCAAAGGAATAGGATTAAATAACTACTAGTAGAAAAAAGAGACGTATTAGATCTCGTAGATCTAATTTTCACTTATTTCGAGTAAACCAACATTCATTGCCGTTTTGATATAGAATACAAAGAACATTAAAGAACGTTTGTTGTTATCCTTCTAATATTTAAAATGCTGCGACATCTTGAATTTTAGCAGTAGCCCGCTAAGAATTAATTTATAAATGGTGAAACCTTGAATAGCAATAATTATTTTAACGAACAGTTTTTTAAATCAAAATAAAACTTATTTCTCGAAAAATTCTCTTGTGTGATACTTTTGTATGTAGATGTTGGAATAAGTATCAGGAACTTGCAAATGGGCGTGGCCTAAAAAAATAGCTTTCAGATTTGACATTTTTACGCATACGAATAGACAATATGACACCAAGATCATAAAAACATTAATGGTGGAATTCTGAGAACATCTATAAGATCTATAAGCCGAAATCTGTAAGAGTTACAGGAAATGCGATTTCTAACCTTACCTGTTACCTACAGATTCCTTACAAATTCGTAAATATTTACGGGCTGGACATTTGTCACTGTAGGCAGTACAGAGCGTTGTATTATCAGTATTATCATTTTTCGTGTATTATTAGTTGAAAAGTTGTGGAGTTTCTAGTTTCCTTGTGATTTTCAAGTGATTATCAAGTTTTCAAGTGAGCATTTTTGACATTAGTGTGAACGGACAATTAAATATTTCCGCCGGTAGTTTGGTGGAAGAGGATGAGAACCGGTTTTTTAGGTATTATTATAAAATACACTTTCCATATTTCCAGAAATCATAACGAGAATCTAACGAAGACACTGAAAGGATCAATTAAATCTGTTTAATATGCCAGACAGGCATTTTAGAGATATGTTTCGGCTGGACACCAATACCTATTGTTCAATTCTTAATTCATAATTCAAGACCTCATGTTATGGAAAATAATTTAGGAATTCCGTTTGTAGTGAAAGTAATAATAGATGATTCACAGTCTTTTTACAATGCATTTAAATAATTGCGCCTTCAATTGCGCCACTAGCTCTTCCCACTTTTTCATTCAATAATTGGGAATTAAAGTGGGGTTTTTAGTATTACCTACTGCGAAAAATGTAATCATTTTACATGAGTATAACTCCAATTGCTGTGGAGACGTATTTTAACTGCTGTTTGCACCGGTTGCAGTTATCTTTTGGCTTTAGTAACTTATGATTAACTTTAACCATTGATTAAAAGTGAAGTGTTTTGCACCATTTGTGGTTAAGGTACTGGTTAGTAAATTATTTGTTAGGTGCAAGTTGGTATCTTGACAATGAGGAATAATTTGATAAACAGCAATTTTGTTGGTACTAGTGGTGTCAAATATGACAACTGTTAGATATTTATATTTGTAAAATTACCCAAACAAAAGGTGGGAGTTTTCAAAATGAGCGGAAAGAGAAAAAGATCAACAAATTTCTTTCAAAATGAAAAAATAATGTGCTTGAATTTAATAAGAAAGTACCTACCTACAAGCACATAATAGAATGCAAGGAAACAGGTGCGTTAAGCTGGAAGGATAAGGGACAGGCCTGGACAAAGATTGAGGGGGAGTTTAATGCTCAATCAGATAGTTACAGATCTGTAGATGTTTTAAAACGATTTCACACAAATAAAAAGAGAGAAATCTTTTTTTAAAAGTTGTTGCTTAAAAGTAATTTTCCCTCTGATATCTTCCAAGATTTCCAGGCCATCCTAATCTTCTTCAAAATTCATTAAATCCATATTTTATTGAAATAGGAATTTATCTTGCAAATTCGCCAAGTACTTCAGTTGATTGTCATATTGACATAACTTTAATTAATAATTATATTTCTTAAACCCTACCTTATCTGTGGTTTAGATTTAACTATTAATTATAGCTAACTCAAGAATAAATGTCATGGTGCAAGGAACATTTTAATTTAACTAGTAATTAAAACTTAACCACAACTTAACTAAGACCGGTGCAAATGGCTGTAAGTACTTTTTTTACACCTTGTGTTCTACAAAATACGTTTATTTAAATAAATAAATAACATGTTAAATGTATTATTTCAGTAGTTTTCTTACGCCATATTTTCATCACAAAATGTAAAAAGATCAATCAGCATTAAGGTTCACCAGGTCGGTACACACACAGATGTTAAAATACTTTCAATGGTTTTGAGGTTAGAATTTTGACATTATAAACAAAAGTGAAGTTGAAACCTATAAGGTGAAGATCTGTAACTATAACTCTTCCAGATCTGGTTCCAGAATAGCAAATTTTACAAATCTGTAGAGGTTCAAGTTACAGATATTATATATTACAGATTATGTAGCTTATAGGTAAATTCTCAGAATCCCAACATATAAGATGCAGAACGAATTTTATCTGTTGGACATTACATTTTTAATTACATGTCTTATAGTTTTCTTCAAAAAAGACATAGAGTATTGGAATGCAATAATATTCTATCAAGTTTGAGTATAACTTTGTAATATCCGATAAACATCTGGTTGAAAGGATTATTGCAATCCGATATTCTATGTACCTTTTGAAACAAACTATAATAAATATTTTTATAAACTTGACTATAAATAGACGATTTTTTCTTGTATGTACCAGACATACTTTTGTATCAAATGGTTAAGAGACAGTCATTGTCATAATTTCAGTCAAATTGTTTTAGGTTCACTCACTCACTCTTTCTTTCCATTTTTTTCTGTTTATTTCCACTTGAAAATTTATGATTTAGTCAATAAAAGGAAATTGAATTCTGATATTCCCAATTTTAATTCAATTGAAACGAAATTTGTCTCAAAAATCGAATGGGAGAAGCAACACCCAATAACAGTTTCTTAGCCATTTGTAATCTCAAAACAACGTTCGTTGCCAAATCTTTTACTGAAGTTAAAGGCCCACGTTTCGCAAGTCGAAAAACGTTGATATAAAAACATTAAAAAGATTGTACTTTGATTTTCCAAAATATTGACTCTCAATGTCACATCTCGATTATAGTAAGCCATTGCTAGTGTGTTTTTAAACACGAGACTAAATAATTGACCTGTTCCCAATATTGCAAATCTATTAAGTTCCTGGTTCATCTATGGAATGAAATATTTTCTTTTAAAATTAGTTGAATGATTACGCTGCTTAATATTCAATTTCCATTTTTTATAATTTATACAGGCTGTCCGCAAAAATAATTAATTTCACTCCCTTTCTAAACCACGTATTCGTTAATTGCTACAAAATATTTCCCTTTCCAACATCATAATTTCGCAAAACAATAACATTTACGAATAATGTCAAGTACACTTGTGTTATTTCCTGCATAAGAGATAGTTTTGTGTAATTTACTTATTCATGCATGCTTTGTTTGTCACACTTGTGATCTACTCTTTGTTAGACGTTCATTAGCAACATGAAAAATGTACCCTGTACTGCCCAGTGGCGTAACTTATGGCCCATGCGTGGGAACCCCGGTGACGATTTATTTGTTCATGTTTCGCCGGATTTGAAGTTACACTTCTGGTGCTATCCACGTCTCAATGTAAGCCTTGTCAAAGTATTTTGTAGCGAAATATACGTTCTATTCAGTAATGGAATGAATTATTTTCGCGGAAACCTCGTATACATTTGTTTCTGGATTTGTAATGTATCTACATTTACAGCTTTAAAATTTTATATAGATAATTTGTAGTATAAAGTTGTATCACATATTTATGTGTATAAGGGAATTTTAAATATATCCATTATTGTTAAAGTGCAATTTAGATAAATCATCGGTAGTTATTAAAGAAACACAATTTGTTTATAAATCGTACTTTGTTACAATTAAAATATATCGATTTACAAACGTTATTTACATTTATTTTGTTTATGTAAAATATAGAATTTTCTTTGTTGGGAAAATGTTCACCACATGTTGGAATCAGTTGTTGCATGCCTGTCGTATAAGGGTTTTTTAGGAATTTTACATTAAATTGTATTTTTCTACAATCACATTGATCACTTTTTCGCTTGCCATTGACAACAAAAAGTTGACGTTGCCCATAACAACCGATATTGCAAACAATTGTATTGACAGTGACAGTGGGGATGATAGAGCAAGTAAGTATAGAGTATTTGACAGGTACTTGAAATAAGAGGTATAAATTTATCAATAATTATTTATAATGTAATATATTCAAGTGATTGTAGAACAAATGTTATATGTATTGCGAGCTAAAAGTGAAATGATTGTTCTCAAGCAATTAACGCGCTCCGCTTTGCGTCGCACGTTAACCCTTGCTTTCGAAAAATAATTCAATCCCATCGTAGCGCTAATGTTGGTAAAATTGTTGCCTAGATCAATGAGCTATTAGCCTAAATAACTATTGAATATGCATACCCTTGACAATCTAGAACTGATTTATGTAGTAAAACTAGATTGTGTAGAAAAAAAAATATTACCTTGGCTAGGTTGCTTTGTGGGAAAAAAGTTCCGTTTCCTCCAGATTTTCCAGATCTTGTTTTCACAGCAATATAAGGAAACGCCATAACGGAGGTAATAGGCCGCAATCGAAAATAAATACATAAATGAGTTGACAAATTTTTCTTTCTAAGGTTAGAAATATCCTACTCTCGCGCGAGTTTGGTGTGATTACACTAATTCTGTTATGGTGTAAAAAGGATAGAGGCAGACACACTGAAGGATCATACAATATGGATTCTTCATCGGACGAATAAGGGTTAGTTCTGTTAAGTCAGTACTTACCAACTTCAAACATGTTAAATTGGTCGTACGATCACCATCAACTTCTCGTTCGAGAACTTTTTGTTATGGGTTAATTAGGTTAGATAGACATAAAATCACAAACATGCGTTTGGCAGGAGATTTTCTGGATACTCTACACATGCAATTTGGAAACCTTTACCTAAGTTTAAAAAAAAAAGACAAATTAATTTGTTATTATTTATTATACATTCATGTATTACATAATTATTGTGGTTTTCAACACCTAAAGACATTCGAATTATTTGATTCTGTTTTTTTAACACACCAAAAAAGCCATTTATCAATAAGATATAAACTTTCACATACAAATAATATTACGATTATTGGAATGTAACAGTTTTATTGTTGTTACGTATTTTGTCAAAAATAGTGTCATTTTATTTGAAGTAGATTAGTTGATGCATTTTACAAGTTTTTAAAACGTACACCCTTCATCTCTTCAGGTTAGGTCTCATTTTTTATTCATAAAATATGCAAACAAAACAGAATGAAGAAGAAGCATCTCAACAATTTATAAAATTGAATACAAAATTTATCAAAAATAATCTATCTACAGTTATTTACAAATATAATGAATGCCTATTTATTAACACGTGAACATTTATTAAGAAATGTACGAAACAATTTTAAACACCCTGTTAAACATCATCTCCTCTAATATATTCCTACATTTCAACATTATATAGGATTTACAGACCTAACCTTGTACAATAAAAAACTTGTAAAATGAGATTGAAAGTATCAAATGAAAAGCATAGAGAAAGTAGTGCTCGGTTGTTTCTAACCTAAATAGTTTTTCTTCTTATTTTTGACATCACAGCTACTAAATTCTAAACTGCGACACTTTTACAAAACAAAAACGATCTAATGAACGTAATTTACACTAAATATTGCATAATATGATATATCTTTCTCTTCATTTAATCTACTATAATATAAATATTGCCAAATAATTTTAGAAAAACAAAAAAATTATAAATAACCGTTTTCCTTTTTAATCTTGTATACTTTTATTTTCTATTAAGTACCATTAACTACTTACTTACAAAAAATATTATTATAGCTGCAAAACCTTATATTATATACAATCCTTTTTAGACTACTACTCCAAATGATACCGAAATAATGTTGTGCGAGAGAAAGAAGAAACACCAAGTCTTAAGTAGAAAAGTTGTAGAAAATTTACTTACTCATTTCAAACAAAATCACAAATTCATTTTCTTTGCCACCATTTACCATTTTAATATAGTGCTTTCGATTTTCAACACAAATTCCAAAATAAGTCAATAATATTAGAGAGTCAGTCGCACATGAAATGTCAGTCCTATGTCTACAAATGAAGCGAAGCATTCTTTGCAAAGTTGAAGAGTTTTTTGGTCATACAGATCAATTTGTATAAAACAATGAATTTTCTACTGCGTTACTGTGATCAAAATAGTTCTTTATATCCTTATATTATTTACTTCGCCTTGATGCATTGTGAAAGGTTGAGGTTTCAATTGATCCATCAATATGTCTCATCTGTACAATTATTGGCTATACAGGTATTAGTTAGATCTTCTATATGTTCCTTGTGATATATTCATTATTCTTTTTGTTATTTATTTTATTTGTTTAGTTAGATCTGTTACTACATACCATACCTTTTAAAAGCTACCATGTAATACTTACTACGTAGAATGAAATTAATCATTAAAATTTTAGCTGCCGTAAAATTTTTCGTTGGTTTTAGACAATTTTGTCATTGAACAACATTAGAAGCCGCATTACAGTGTGCAATTTTTCTTTATTCTCGATCGAGTGTAAAGTATATTTTGGTATGTCACTTGTCACTTTTTTATTGCACATAGCGTGTAATTCTAGGGAAATGTTGGTAATTTCCTTGTCACCAACAAAACAAGAGTTTCTAGATGAGATGATATCTGGAAGAGTACACCATAGTTGTTGAAGAATACTTAATAACAGCATATCCTCAGAAACTGAGGTTTCAAGTATGTTGGCAGGTGTACCATCTGAATCTCGCATTTCCTTACAGAAACTAGAGACCCAGACAATGAATCATTAGTCAATCTTTGTTGCAGTAAATTTAGCTATCTGCGGAACCTTCCAGAATTGTCAATTATATGTAAATACAACCAAATAATATATAAAGCTAAAATAAATAATTATGTAGTGGAATTTAAGATATACAAGCGCTATAATGTACAGTTATGACATACAAGTATATTATGTGCCCTCACTAGTTCTACGGGCTCTAGAGGGTAATTTGGTAGAAAAATATTCAGCTACATCATCCAAGGTTGTTCAATTAACATAAATTGTTTAGTTCATTAATTAGTTTAGAAAAATTATCTCCTGCGAGACCCGGGACTAAATCGTGCGGGACCCACTTAAGGGCGGTGAAAAACCACAAATAAGAAAAAGTAATACAAAAACTTTACCGAACTTCATTAACAATAGAGATATATTAATTTAATGAGCACTTTATGCAACAAATAAATATATTTTTTCCTCGACTTGAGTCGAGGTCGAGTTGACTAGCCCCACGTAGTAATCCCGCCACTGGCTGCAGTGCTTATTTTTAACGGATTATCATGTTATTTCGAATGGTGGTATGAAAAGTGGACTTGGCATTTGTGAAATTGTTTGAAAATGATAAAATAAAGAAGTCTGGTAAAAAATTGATATGAATCCGAGATTTTTTACAGTAAAGGTGCGATAGGAGGGAAAAACTTAACCTAAAAGAAGTAAGTACAAAAAGCGCATACTATATATAATATGTAAAAAAAATACTTTGTTAGTTTAAATTACTTTAAAAAACTAATAAAAAGGTAAAATATCAGTATTAGTAGAATAAAAATAAATTCAACAAGATTATATCCAAAAAAGATGCGATAATTTTAGCCAATAGGCCTTTGATTAGGCTTTAAAATAAATACTGATATTATTTATACCGTAAATGGAAGATAAGTTAGATTTCAAAAGTTCATAAATAAAATATCTCCGTATATCGAAACTTTATGACATTCTATATTTAACTAAATGTCTTGACCAGTCAAATTATTATGAATAGTAACCGAATGTCTCACTATAAATATAATGAATGTAATTGTATACATTGTGACCCGAAAAGTGAAATGTTAAGTTGCAATAGCTGTAGTTATTTTAAATTCCAGTACAAATATTCAGAGAATGCAATCTTTGAAAATTATAACTGGAATGTATTGGTTGGTTTCCAGTCTTTTCTAAATAATGTTTGTTTCATATTTGTGGCCCAATGCCATTAATATGGAAAAAAAATAAAAACATACTTTACTTCTCCTTAGTTACCTTATTTACTAGTTCATTTTAATTGGTCATAGCACTGATTAACTAACCGGGTATCCATGGATGTACCAGAACATCTGAATATGAATTACAGCTTAAATGAAAAAGCTTTAAGAGTGTTTATCGAAATGTATGCAAAGTTCTCAGCTAGTTCTAACTTACTTATAGTTTGTAAGCATATTTTGATATATTGGTTGTATATTTTAAATTTTCAAACATTACACTCTCTGACGGTGAATGCAAAAGTACAAGCGATCAAATTTAGCTTTGCGCAGATAGCTAAGATCGTCAAGCTATATTTTTTTATTATTTGTTACACCAAAACTATTTATTTCATGAAAAAATTGTCCCAATTTCGTTCATTTATGCTGGATTTATAAACTTAGTTGTTCGTGATACTCCGATGAAATATTCGATATCAACTACATCCATTTATAAAACATTTTGGTCGAGTTATTTATTATTTTCATATCAAATTGAATATAGTTTATTCAAAACTCGCCTTACTTTTTTGTTTCCAATAACGAGAGGCGCCACATTCAAATAAGTTACTATTACATAAAAGAGCAGCAGAGTTTATAAATCAAGTTTTACAACGTCAATTTCAATATAGAGACATCAAGTTACTATCATCATAAAACAAATATTTTAAATTATATTTAACGAATTTCTTAATATAAAAATTGGTGCCTGTGTCAACGTAAATAAAAAAAATAGGCAGAAATACAAGCAGTAAAGGGTGTAAACAGCATCGTCAAATATATATTACTAGCTAAAGAGAGTGTATGGATATACATATACAACAACCTGTATATATATTTCTAACAAATATGGACGATTAATTTATTGATATCAAACGCCGTACAGTACAAAGCAAATCGGTAGGCGTTCAAAGCATAGCAATTTTCGCAAATATAATGGTCCAAGTACAAACAACTAGGTTTCTTTATTACTAACCCAAATTTTTTTGCAATTAGAGGTGAAAAATCAGTTATTCACGAAGAAATTGAAAGTTCTATGATTGCAATTTTAAAGTAACGGTTAACCCGATTTAAAATATTTGATTGAAGAATTTCCTAGTTTTGAGTACAAAGTCCTAAGCTGATTTTATTTTTAGGCAAACATTTGCTTTGCGGTGTGTACGGCGTCTTTAGTGCACATTATGGCACTTTATGCATCATAGTGATGCGTTGCGCACCTTTTTATTTCACTTTTTCAATGAACGAACGTGGATGAATGTCTAAATTGTTTAAATTAATCTTATTCCAATGAGTCAACTAAAAGTTAGGTACACATTATCTCCGTCCCTATAAAATTATTTACAAACGATCCGTTTGTTAAAAGTTGAAAATGTCTTTTTTTTCAGATCCATTTTTGTAAAACCTTTAAAATAAAGTCTAAGTATAATATCTGTAAAAGTATTCGCAGTATAATACCATCACTGGTAGTCTTTTGTTCATTAACCACTATAAAGATATCTCACTGGTACAAAACATTATAGATTTAAAACGCAAGCAAAGTTAAAAAAGTTGTCTCCACTTATTCCAAGTGGCTTATAA
>CAJUYH010001396.1:0-49544 GCA_910591685.1 Galerucella tenella | reverse complement strand
AAAAATACTCCTTCACGGGGAATCGAACCCGGGTCTACCGCGTGAGAGTCTGGTTTGCTTACTACTCGACCACCGAGGAATATACAAATTGTTTATCTATAACGTCAGATTACATAATTTTTGCTTGAAAGGAACTAAAGTTTCTACCGTGTGTCCCGCGACACGTTCTATCTTTTTTTTTCAGTTTACGATAACGTTTATGTATCTTTTATTCTTTTTCCTTAGGCGCTTCATTTTTCTTTCAATTTTACAATAAGTTATCGCCTTTTTATAGAATAGGTATGTTACCGATACCTATATTTTGTATTTTTCTCATTATATGAGCTCTATATAAATTCGGCTCTGAGCTTGTAATTCATTGTAAATTGTAATAATAATAATAATATTAAGTGGGCAGTCAACAATGACCTCCGTAATACCAGGATACTGATGTTGAGAATCCTAAAGTACAATAGCGCATGTCCACGTGACGTCACAAGCTATTTTGACAATACCCCTGAGGAATAACAATGAACAAAGCGTTCAGAACACGTGGTACTCAACAGTTAGGTTATGCTGATTTATAATGATAGATCGTCTTTGAATTTATTTGCTTTTGCTTGAGCGTACTTTTAAAGTTATTTTAATTGTTGAGCTTGTATATATAATAATATATAATATAGGTTGATAGTTGTTTGATAATGATTGATCGTGTTTAAGTTTATTGCTTTTCCTCGGGGGTATTGTCAACTGTCAACTGTCAATTGTCGTGGACATGCCCTATATGTATATCGAAAAATATCGCGTTCCGAATACATCAACAAGAAAATACCGCGTCCCTTAGTTATCAAGATTAAAATACTTGTTTGTGCTGGGTGAAAATTAATTAAGTTTTTTCTCGAATATGGTCAATTATTTTTCTAATTAGAGTGCACCAAGCGATTACGCCTCTTCAAATTATACAGGAAAATATTTCATTTAATGCTTCATTTAATGCGAAATGCCCATGGTTTTGTAATGGAACTAAATAACCGGTTTTTGCTATCAGCATAACTGAGATGGCAGATAATACTGATATTATACAACTTATAATGCGGATACGTCACTAGTTTGAATGTGAGAATTGGGAAGGAAATTAAAAAATAAAATGATCGAATAGGTAGCCATTTGTATTACAAGGAAGGAAAGTGTTATTTTTCGTCTCTCAGAATGTAATTCACGTCCTCATATTCATTTCGTCCATTCTTGATTATTATGAACATCATTATTCACACCACGGTCTTAAATCCATTTTCCACGGTGCGAGATGACGCTGCAACTCTAGAAAGTTGCATGCATACAATTTTCAGTTATCAGTTGTCAAGTCTATTTAAGGGTAAGTGTGGCTTTGATTTCTAAAACTACCTTGTGGGTAGTAGTGTTATATAGATACTGTGTATTTGAAGCCACAAGATATTAACTCTTAAAGCAGAGTTCATAAACAAAATCGAAGTATTTTGTTTCTCAAAATTTCTCAAAGTTGGCAACACGTAACGTTTTCCCTATGCCCGGATAAGTCGCGACAACAAACTATCAAGGTGCTGATTGTGCTGCTTCTTCATAGATTTGTCCCCGCAACAAGTCGCTGCGATTTGTCTCAGCGTCCAAAATGGACTTTATTCACACGTGAAATCTAGCAGTTTTGGTGAATCATGAATTTGACAACAGCAAATGACAGTTATCGTCATAGCCATTCTTGTATTGTGCCGTATCATACTGACCATAGCGCACAAAACAGTCTATCCTATAGAAGTGAAAGTCCAATAGGATTACGCAGAATGAAAAAATGAGGTTTCAAACCCATCCACTTGAAGCGCTAGTTGCAATGGAGTTGTCGAAATAGGCAAGGCAGCTGAGGCCGAAAAACAGACTAAGGGAAAAAGAATTTCAGCGATCGCAGTGGATGGGTTCAGAACTATTTCATAACGCTTTTTTTAGTGGAAGTTTGTTTTTGAATGACCAATGCCCGATTTCACTAACCATTTCCTAAAGTCAGGTAATACCTAAAACGAATTGAGGAATTCCTAAATGCAATTTACATTTTACCACGCGCTAAGTAATGCCTAAGAGTGATAATATTACGTACTTCCTATCACTTTTTGATCAATCCTGAGAGGATTGTAGGAGCAGCTTTGCGAGTGGGGCCCCTTTTTGTCCCAATAACAATATATTGTGGTTCAAAATATCTGTTGCAAACTTTGTAGGATTTATAAATCTGTTCAGCGCTTACTTCCTTCAGTTTTGGATTGCGAATAAAGGCAACCCATTCATTCAACAACAAAGGGTAATGTTTGGGAAACCTATGTCGTTTTGATGCAATGTCTGTACACCCAGGAACGCAACACTTCACACCAATTATTATAAATATCATGAATTATTACACTTGATAAGACTTACAGTACCTAATTAAAACACAAATAACAGCAGCAAATGGCAAAAGGAAACAATTTATAAAAGACAATGGTGACAACAACTATATGACAGCCACATGACAGCTTTGATGAATTTTAAAATATTTTCTTCTTTTCGTGCTAAAGGCCTTGGCCTGTTTCGACAACTCAATTGCAACTAGCGGTTCAGGTGGATGGGTTTGAAACCTCATTTTTGTATTCAAGGTCACCCTACAAACTTTCACTTCTATAGTTTAGACTGTCTTGTGCCATAGCGGACGAGAAGTAATAGAATGTTATATGTATTGGTCGACGAAAAAGTACTTTTCTCACGCAGGGGGTTGAAATGGGGAGGTACATTCATAGGAGACGTGAAAAATATAGGTCAGCGGTGCACCCCCAAAAATAACGCATAGAAAATCGAAATAAGTTTAGGAAACTCGTGACTAGTAACGTTTTTGACACTTCGTACTTAATATACTATTAATCTATGAAAATTATTCAAATAATCATTAAATAATCATTTCTACATTATTATGAATTTGTTATATCAACTTATCTATATTTACCTAATTCGCGAATAATTTATAAATTGATTGTGGTAAATTGTTTTCGTACTCACTGCAATCTAAAACCTATTAATAATTCCAATTTGCACTGCTACTCAAACTATAAGGATATTGTGGACATTAAATTAGAATTTCTTAATTCACTATTAACCTCAAATAGTTAATGTCAATAACTAAATCAGATTTGAGAGAAAATCCAATGAAGGACTTGACCCAAAAAATTCCTATTTTTCTACCACTAGGAAGGGAAATTTCGTATTATTAATAAATATCTGTGAACGCAGCCTTGGGATGCAAATATCTATGCCCAAAATGGACAGACTTCATTAATTCATACGTTAGGGTTGGGCTAAACTGCCCAGTCATTTGAACTGTACCATTACCCATGTTATCCACCTACTTCCATTCCAGAAGCTTCGTGTCTTCTATAAAGTGCTATTCAAAAGTCCCCTCCCCCCTCGTATCTTTCGAATGGCTACACTCACATTAATAAAATATGGAGGGTGTAAATAAAGTGTTGTAAACTTCTCTACGAATGGTAACAGGTGACGTAATAGTAATAGATGACGTCACAGTGCCACTCTGGCCAATAATTTTAAATGGGACCTTATGGCAAGTGATATCTCGTTTGAAAGGCATTGACATTGGCTACATAGCCATGTTAATTTTGTTTACGTTTAAACTAATTTTGACGGATAAGTTAAATAAATACCAAAATTATTGAAATTATTTTTTTTAATTTAATTAATCATATATCAACAATGGATTATTATAGCAAGTGTTCGAAATGTGCTCCGTCTACTTTCTGACAGTAAATACATCCTATTAGTAAACTCTTGTCGTACTCGTTCGAATGTGTCAGCTGTAATTGCATTGCATTCTTCAATAATTCTTTCTTTCAAAACGCTAATGCTATCTGGTGCAGTAGTATGAACCTTGGATTTCAAGTATCCCCATAGAAAAAAATCTAATGGTGTCAGATCTGGTGACCGAGGTGGCCATTCTATAGGACCTCGCCGGCCGATCCATCTTCCTCGATATTCTTCATACAGGTAACGTTTTACTGCACCATAATAATGTGCAGGAGCACCATCTTGTTGAAATGTTATTTCCAGATGGCCGAATTCATCTGCATTATCTTCCAGAATTTCAAGAATTAACGACACAATTGCATTTTGTAACATCTCCAGATACACTTCACCGCGTAAATTTGAATTTAGGAAAACATACCAACTATGTGGTTTTCCAAAATACCTGCCCAAACATTGACTTTTTCTGGAAATTGGGTATGTTGTTCACGAGAAGTGTGAGGATTTGTGTCACTGCAATACCTCACATTTTGTGTATTCACATTTCCATTGAGGCAAAAAGTACTTTCGTCACTAAAACAAATTGTTTTTGTCTAATGTGGGTTTTGACTAATTTTATTTGTCATACATTCACAGAATTCGAGTCTTCTGTCGGGGTCGTCATAACTTAACATAACTTGTAGGTATAAATGAAATTTATTTTCAGTCAACACCCTCTGTACTGTACTTTTACTTACTTCACAGATAGACGCAACTTTAGTTGAAGAGGAAGTAGGGTTTACTACCATTTCAGGAACTATATCAATTTTTTTATCATCACTAATTGCTGGTCGACCAGATCGTTTGGCATCTTGAACACTACCTGTTGCTTCAAACTTGTGAAGAATTGAAAATATGATTGCTCTGTTACTTAACCCTAATTTAATATTCCCTTACCATCCGTGGTCTACCTTTTCCTGTGAGTAAGTCACCTTGAAAGACCCCTGGGTGTGAAATGTCTACCCAAAAATCAATAAATATAATAATAGAGTTACTGGCTAAATGGACAATAGTCCCTCGGCCACAAAAGGAAAAAAAAACTTGTGAAGAAGCTTGCTCAAATAAGTTCTCGAGATAGGGCGATCTGTACGTGAACTCTGTAACAGAATAGAAAGGAAATTTATTTCTATGCTAGGAACACAAAACAGTCTAACCCACAAAACAGTATAAAGGTTGGACTGTTTTGTGGGTTAGACTGTTTTGTGTTTCTAGCATAGAAAGAAATTTCCTCTCTATTCTGTTACAGAGTTCACGTGCTGGGTATCTCTCATTAAATAAACGTTCCGCTTCATGGAGGTTCTTTCTAGATTCACCAATTATTAAGATAGCTGCTACTTTGTCGGCTTGAGTACGTACCATTTTGCCTATGTAAACTCTTAAACGTCTCGTTAAACAATAATTAAATTAAATATTCAAGATATTTAGAAAAACTTTGCAAAGCAACAGATACTATTGAATTAAAAACGTCATTTTTTTTGACAACTAAACAGAGGCGGACTGAAAAATCTTCAATATTTAAATGTAAAATAATAATTTTGTTATTCATTTAATTTATACGTCAAAATTAGTTCAAACCCAAACAAAATTAATATGGCTATTTAGCCAATGTTAATGCCTTTCAAACGAAATATCACTTGCCATAAGATCCTATTTAAAATTATTGGCCAGAGTGGCACTGTGACGTCATTTATTACTATTACGTCACCTGTTACCATTCGTAGAGAAGTTCACAACACTTTATTTTCACCCTCCAAATTTTATTAATGTAAGTGTAGCCATTCAAAAGTAAGTTCTCCCAGCAGAATATGTGAGTAGGTGTTTTATCGTAGAGTTCACATTTTCTGTACATAGGTTCACTAGCTTCACCCATCCTGTGCAAATGCTTTCTCAGGGTACAGTGTCTACTCACCAGGTCAGTAGCTGTCTTCAAAATTCTCTCACTCAGTTCCAGCAGCCTTGACGAGAGTTCCTTGTCTAACTTATTCAGTAGACTCTTAGTATGGAGGTGTCTTTGTGTCAGCCTCCATTTGAGTTGGTTTTCCTTAACTAGCCAGTTCCCGACTTCCCTCTTATGTTATCCGTTGTGATTCCACAAACCGGCTAGCTGGTTTGCCATTTCATTCCCTGCAATCCCCTCATGTGCCGGCACCCATATTAGAGACACTTTGTTGTCTCTTGCCAGCATGTTAAGGGATTCTTTACAGTTTTTCACCAGTTTAGACCTAGTTGTTGGATTGCTGATAGCTCCAAGCAGAGCCTGGCTGACAGTGAAAATTTTGGAGAGACTTATATACTAAGCACTAAGCAATAACAGTTTCAATAACAATAGTACATTGTTTACCGGGTAGGAAAAGCTTAACATTCCTGGACGACTGTGAAGAGTCCAGGAATGTGGCTTTTCCTACGAGGTGAACATACTATTTTTCCGCAAATCGTTTAAAATTCGACAGATATTGATTGATTTAAAAAAAACGCGATAATTTTATTCCCAAATAAATGGTGCTTTGAAATTCCTAATAAAATTACTTGGGTTACTATGGAAACGTATTGAGGTTGAATTGTCAAACTTGACGCTTATAAATTTAATTGCTGGTGTTCTCGAAAGTAAAATGATAAGTGATGATGAAATTTCCATTCCTGGGACTCCTCCAGAGCTGGTTGAGGCAGTGAATACTGCTTCATTAGAATTATTGCCAAAGAAATCAAGAGAAAAGTACGAAAATGCATACAGACGTTTTATGGATTATCGCATGAGTAAAAATACGAGTTCTTTCTTAGAAAATGTTGTAATGGCATACTTCCTAGACCTTTGTTTAAAGATGAAATCTTCAACATTATGGGCCAATTATTCAATGCTGAAGTCAACCCTTGCACTTAAACACAATGTAGATATATCTACATACTCAAAACTTCGTTTTATTGAAACGGCAAGCTCAAGGTTATAGGGCAAAGAAATCTAAGATTTTAACGAAGGAAGAAATTGAAAAATTTATCCAGGAAGCTCCAGATAAAGAAAATTTAATGATTAAGGTAATTTACAAGGTTTTAATTTCTATTTAGATTATAGCTTTATTTATTTTTTAGGTGGCTGTAATATTTGGTATTTCTGGGGCCTGTAGAATGGATGAGTTAGTCCGAATGAATGTACACGATATAGAAGACTTAGAATCTAAGCTTTTAATCAGCATACCTGATTCGAAAACCAACAAACCAAGATCATTTGTAATTAATCAGATCTACTTGAATGTTTATCGAAAGTATGTTTCGTTAAGACCAGAAAATATGAACAGTGACCGATTTTTCATTAAATATCAAAGCGGAAAGGGTTGTAGACAAGTGGTAGGAATTCATCAATTTAGAAAAATGCCCAAAATAGTTGCTACTTATTTGAACTTGGTAAATCCGACAGAATATACTGGTCACTGCTTTCGTCGGTCTTCTGCAACAATATTGGTTGACTCTGGTGCCGACATAACTAGTTTAAAGAGGCATGGCGGATGGAAGTCATCAAACGTTGCTGAAGGATATATCGAAGAATCGCTTAACAATAAGGTTGAGGTGGCAAATAAAATTTTCACAGTACAAAATATTCAACAAAATGACCCTACCACCCTGCATGTTGTCCAAAATGTTTCTCATAGTTCTAAGAGTGTTCCTCCAATGTTCAATAATTGTACTAACTGTCAAATTACTGTAAATATAACAAATTGATCTTAAAAATGTATTCAGCAATGACTTGATGTTTTCAAAATATAAATTAATTCCTTATAAGCAATGTGTTTTCAATCATTTATGTAGAACACTAACAACTGTACGGAAATATCATTTCCTTACAGTAAGGAAATGACATTTCCTTACAGTAAGGAAGTCCTGACTTTTTCTTCAAGAAATTTTGACAGGAATGTTAAAATTTCCTAGCGATTTGCGGAAAAATAATTTAGCAGACTGGTTGGTTTTAAATGATTCAAAAAATATCTGACATTCCCGTTAAGTAAAGTGATAAAATTGGTTCAGTGATCTTTCATCTTAGCAAATTGATTTTGAATCTTAGTACTTACATAATAAAAGTTACGGTTGGCGAAGATAGAGGTCAGCTTTTATTGTTGTTTTGGATTTCTTAAGAGAAGTATTTACATAATTATTGACGCTTGAAGATGTTCACCGCATAAGATCAAAACTGAATGGAATGTTTAGATACGTTCAATAGTTATCTTTAAAAGGAATTTGTAGGCCAATAAAAAATTATTATAATGTAATGGCTGCGGTTTTTTTATAGCTATGTCCAAATTAAGTTTTCGCTGGTTTTGTTTTCAAAGCACTCAGTCGAACACATGGTTTCGTTTGGGAATAGTAGACCCTTTCTTCATTCCCCCTACTCCTCTAGGAAGTCTTCTGCGCACTTATTCTCGTTATTTGATAGTAAAATCTCGTATTTTGTACTTAACTTGATTTTTCAACCAACCTTTAGAATCAAATTAACTCCTAAGAGCTTCAGCTGAGGGAGATCGAAGGAATAACTTAGCCAAGATATGATTGAACAAAATTCCAGCTGGGGGACAGCTGGATAGAAGAGGAAGACTCCTTGAAGGGAAATTACATACAAAGTATGAGTTTTTTCATTAAGCAGTATTTTTTTTTGTTTTTCCAAAACTAATATTTAGTGGAGTGTTCGGTACTATGCATCTATTTTTTTGTTTATTTTTATCTTGATTTCTTTTTGCTAAATAGTTAGCAAATAAATTACAACAATGATATGATTCAACAACTTTCTACACATTCTTTAATATTTTGGCGATTTCTTTAGATTTATTGTCTTAGTACCGTGAAGTTTCAATATTAAGACAATATAATATTCAGGTATAAATATTAAGATGCAATCAAATGTACCATGAAATTATTCACGGTAATTCACCAACAAATGTTATGGAGTAACGTACACAAATGATATAAAATGAAAATTGCTGTATACCTATAAACTACGCGCTGCTTGCATATTTTCAAGGTTATCATTGTTTCCACTCAAATGATTTCCGCAAATTTTCGGAAATACTTTAAACTTGCGAGATATTCACTTGTCAAGTTGGACAAGGTATAATTGTTTTTGACATAATATGTTAATTTGTCATTTTTGTTCCACCGGTAATGTCACAAAGTTTAATAATTACTAGTTTAAAACATCTATATGTTTAGTTTAATAGTTTAATAAGTGTATAGCGAAAGTACAAAGAAATATTGTTATATCTACAAATATCCCATTATAATTAAACAATAGATAATTACTTGATTAACCAATCTTAAAAAACAACAATACCATTTTTCTACAATACTGTATCTTTCTATTAATTCCATTAAGTGATATCAATTTTATGCTTATACCCAACTTCTAAAATTAATTAAAAACAAGTTGTCTAAGTTTAACGATTTAACAATCATCATAAACAATACTGTGGATTTCATTTTTTAATCTATTGACGGCGGAAATAAAAAAAAATAATTATTTCCTTTCACAATTCTTTTAGTCTTCTTAAGCACCGTGGCTTTCTTTCCTAATTATTTTCTTAAATGTTATTCTAATTTTAATTTATTTTTCTTAATCTTTTGATAATTCCGCTTAGAGACATTGTTTGTTTTCATTTTATTTTAAACAAAAGTATCTATATAGTTGATCTTTTTATAATGAATAGTCTTATTATTTATCATGTTGTTATAAAACTTCTGTCTAATCAAACCATTACCGGAGATGAATATAATAAACAACTTAATTCAATTATAAAGTAAACAAAATCCAAAAATATAATGTTTCTAAACCAATTCCAATTTGATGGAAAGAAAGTACTGCCTTTTTTAAAACGCTCATATTAGAGAGTTATTGGAACTTTTATAAGGTCAAGCCCTTATAGTGACATATACGCATGCGCATTTGTTGTTTGAAATAAGGGAAACATTATTAAGGTTAGTGCTTGTCCTTATTTGTGCGCGATTACTGTAGTGCAATATCCCGACTTTATTTGATGTTCCATATTTGTTCACAATTTGTAGGTTATCTGTGACACAACTAGACTGGACCATAGAGTTATTTATTACTCTATGGACTTAACACAACCTAACTTTTTTCACAGTTTTAAGTTATCCGTTCTCCCCCCGACAAATAAGAACCTTTGTCCACGACCACCTAATAATAAGTAAATATTTTACCTCCTAACTAAAGGTATATGGTACCCATATATCAACTGTCGTGAATTATGGTTCATAATACACGGATACGGATACGGATACATGGATACGTGAATTATGGTTCATATACATAAATCACGACTAGAGATGGGGGTACAATATGGAATAAACTATTAAATCTGTGTACTTTGTTCAGGAAATTTGTTTCTGACATATATCGTATCTATAAAATATTGTAATTTTCAGTATTGATATTTTTCATAACGATATTTTCTAATATTAAGTATTTTAAAACAATATATTTATAACGGTACGTTGTATTGATACTTTCTACAGTATCGCCCATCTCTATATATGTCAAATTATTTGAAGTAGCTGCCACAACATTTTGAGGTTAGTAATATGCCAAATCACTACTGACTTTTATTTATTAATAAATAAATTAAGTGTCGTGGACAAAGTATAGTATTCTACTCGCAATTTATGGCCATAATACACTTGGGTGACTTGCGCCCCTCGCCTGCGGCTCGTGACGCAAACGTCACCCATCGTGAATTATGGCTATCATAAATTGCTCGTTTAATAATATACTATTTTTTTGATTTACTACAACTTGTTTAGAACGCATGAATGTATGTGTCAAAGTAAAACTGCACTAATGCCCGTATTTATAGTCGAGACTTGAGACCGAGCTCGAGCTTGAGAACGACTTGACATGAGAACGTATCTTATAGTCGAATCTCGAGACCCACAGCTTGAGAAACGCTGCAACTGCGCATGTCCGAATGGAGTCTTGCTAAAGGCCTCCAGCGACCTGTCTTGAGCTCGACTTGAGACGCGGTTTGTGACATTTGTTTTGTTATTTGAGGTTAGATTGTGCATTGAGTTTGTAATAGAATAACAATTTTAATAGTGATTAGTGGAAATGGATTATAGAGAACACGAGGATTTTTTGGAATTTCTTTATTATGTGGAGAAAAATAATATTTTTCTACTACCGTGCGCTTTAACCCACTTTCCCGCACGCATTTTAGCTTTGAAAGTGTCACTTTCCCGCACTAGTGCGGGAAAGTAAAATTATGCAAATTTTGACCTTATTAGATAGTTTTTTACTTCGGAAGTTATAACTATTCTTACACCAGGTGAATAAATAGTCCATCAAATAAAATCTACATGTTTTCTAGCTTTTTGTTGCATTTTTAATTTTCTGAAAATATAAAATAATGAAAATATTTTGATGTAACCTTATACATTCTTCAAAGTAATGTCATAAAACACCTATCAAACCACCCGGGCTTGATATAAGAAAAATATATCAAATGAAATTCTTTCATCTACAAATGACTTAAAATTGTTGCCGTCACCTTCATCGTCATCTTTATGTGACCTGCAAACGATACCATCCTCATCAACGTCATTCACTCACCAGCTAACACCAAATAACTCCACTGGACCGGCAATTTTAAGTAATTCACAGAATGCAACAAATTGTGTTTCTAATAATAATATTTATAATAATAATTGATAATAATAATAATAGTTTTTGGTTAGAGTTTTGTATATGCATGTTAAAATAAAATAAATTTCGAAAAATGGGTTGATATACTTTTTGTACATACGGTCGTAGAAAAAATAATGTTCCTAACTCATGCGTAAAGTGTCTTTCCCGCCCTTGACCGCTTGCCCGAACTCCGCTTCGCGTCGTTCGGGTCAACTGCAGTCGCGTGCGGGAAAGTATCACTTTCCGCACTTGTTAGGAAAATAACTATTTTCTCCACATAATCAAGAAATTATTTTTTACATATTATGCAAAAATGATAGGATTCCAAAAAGATACATAAGGGATGCAGAAAATCCTATGGAATTTCATAGCGCGGGGGAATTTCGAATACGTTATAGATTCACAAAAAATATCGTTAATGATAATTTTACCTTTGGTTGTCGAAAATTTAACGAAAGTTAATAATAAATGTGCTCACTTTTATATGAGAAATTAATAAAAATAATACTAAAAAGCTCAAAGAAGTTCGAGATTCACACCCAAAAATAACAGAAATGCAGAAAATAGCGTTGCGGCATCAAAATTCACGACAAATGTGTCACAATTGTCATAAAATACACAAACAATTTTAAAATTTTTCATGTTGGCCAACAGAAAATCTAATTGCTACGCTTGATTTACGTCCATCTTCAAGTTCATCTCAAGTCGGAGGTTGAGTTTCGACTATAAATACGGGTATAAGAGATTTAATGGGGATCCCAAAGGGAAATTGCCGCCTGAATAGGCAAGCTCAAAAAGTGGAGGAAAAATAATGTAGATTGTGTGGCATGGAAGGAGAAACCTTGCGAAAACTTGCGAATTGCACAGCAACTCATTTATAATACAACCTTTAAGCGGATTTTTACCCAAAATTTTTGAAATCGGTCCAGTAGTTTTAAAATTCATTCATTGCATACAAAAATACAAATACTCTAAGAGCTCATCCATATCTCAAATGTGGTTGTATCAAATTAAACCAATGGTGTGGTTTGGACTTTGAGTTTTATTGAACCATTGGTTTAAAAATACAAATATTTCCTCTTTAAAATAGTAGTATAGATTAAGAGTGAAAACTATTAGTATTAGTATCAGTGTCAATTTGATGCTCCAGATTTATGAAACTTCTAAATAGCTTTATTGACAACCAACTCGATCGATTGGTGCACATATTTCACTTTTACTTCTTCGATACGTTCTTCCATAAATAATTAAAACAAATGAGTGTGTCGTCACGGTGTATCTGTTCTATCAAATAAATTAATGATGCGACCTATAAATGGTATTATGCATACTACTAGATAGGAAGTAAGCGTTTCAACAAATGAACATCCTCCGATGGCCTTAACATCATAGTAAACCATGGCGCATCGCATCGGAGATACAGTGAAAGTATGCTTTGAAACCGTCTCCCTGACAACAACTCTTTACGCGTTACAGAACCGTATCAGTTTATATATTTTCAACATAAGTTTCATATGCTATTCAGTTGTATGTCAACTTAGGGCCGGTTTTATCAAAGTGTTAGCTGAAATATAGTTTATCAACTAACTGGCAGTTCACTATAAATGCGCTTCAAGAACATAAACCAACCCAGTTGACTGTTAGTTTACAGCTTGGCATCAATATTGGACCACCTCAAACCACTTCAAACAATAACCAAGCAGAAAGCTCACATTCCATGGCAGAATTCGTGTCACCTGTCAAATTGGTTGTGTATGTGGCAAACTAAAAGGATGTTTTTTCAATGCTTTTCGTTTTGTACCAGTTTAATCCCAACTGGTTCGTTTGTGAGAGTTTTCTCATCATGTTCGTGAAGAGAAAAGAAACCAAAGGCCCAAAATAAACTCCATGATTTTTATTACTTTTCGGAAAATCAATTCAAAAAAGGTAGAACGTGTCGCGGGACACACGGTAGGAACTTTAGTTCATTTTAAGCAAAAATTATGGAATACATCTGTCGTTATAGATAAACGATTTGCATATTCTTTGGTGGTCGAGTAGTAAGCATACCAGACTCTCGCGCGGTAGACCCGGATTCGATTCCCCGTGAGGAAGTTTTTTTTATTGTTAATTTTATTTTTAAATAATTATTCTGCTCGATATTAGTAACGACAACAGGTAGACGTTTGAAATATTTAGCAGAGTATTCATTATTAAAGATAATGGTACGGTACCCTTCATGAGGGGGTCCGACTGGCAACATCTACTTATAACAGCATCGTATATTTAAAAAGGGAAAACGTAGCATTATACAAATTGGACATTCAAGAACTGTACGTTTACCACAAAAAAATTAGTGGAAATATAAAATTGAATTGTTAAATTTTCAACTTTAAGTTATATTACAGTTTATAGAAATTTTTATTTTCTAGATTTTTTCCTGAGTGGGTCGTAGAAAAAATATGCTGTTCGACTCGTGTGGATCATCCATATCGCACTTGGATCCACACTAATTGCACAAACTACTATTTCTATCAAAATATATATAATATATAAATATATTTTAAAACAACCTGCCAAATGTCAAATCAATTTATCCATCCATTTTAAAGTTATCGAATTAAAACATTCAAGTTTTTAAAATTTTAACACCGTTTATTTCGATAAGTAAATGTGCTAGACCCCTCAATCCTCATGTCATTTTGACAACCGATGCTGTAAATAAACAAAAAAGATCAATCGCGCAAAAAATTATGGAAATAATAGTAAAAATGTATCCGAACAAATTCAAGTAGATCACTAGCAATGTGAATACCAGCTTTGCAAAGAATTTTAATATAGCGTCGGTGGTTCAGTGGTAGAATGCTCGCCTTCCACGCGGGCGGCCCGGGTTCGATTCCCGTCCGATGCATATGAATCGCTGCTTCGTAAACGAGAGTGAGACTCAGGAGAGAGCACACGCACGCAAGCAAGGCACATAACGAAGCAACGTAACACAACGTAACGAAACATAACGTAACGTAACGGTCAGATCTTTTGCGTCGCGACCCCCAGTCGCTCAAACATAACCTGACGTAAAGAACTAAAGTTCCAATAACGTGAATAATAATAAAAAAAGAAGATGATGATAATGATGTTGCTGAAACATGAGTTGGTAGCAGCTAGGCTACTCTATGTCCCACGAATTTATTTTTGTGCCAATTAGTTTCCTACATCGACCAACAAAGCTGTGGAAAAACCAAAAAGGTAGGTACGGTAATTGTTTTCCTTTTACTTCACTAGATACTCCATCTGCACTGTTCAATGTCCAAAGTTGAATGAAATTCCAATTTCCTAAACTTCGTATATTGAAAATGTGTGATTTTATGAAGGAAAGCCTGCTCTGTGTTTGATTCTGATCTAATGGTATTACATCGAGATATAAATACGTAACAGCAACCTCATTGTTTTCTATTGTACAATAAAAATATTCCCATTGGATTCGGTCTTATTTTTAGGTTAATAGCAAAACAATTGTTGTTATTTGAATAATTACAAGAGAGCTCAATACTACCCAGTAATTCAACAAGATGGCCATTTATTTAATGGATCTATATTTGCCCAGTGGGCTTGAAATAATAAACCTGATTGTGGACTTATTTGATCATTTGTGTATTTGTTGAGTTCCCTTTATGTAGTTATATGGAAAAATGTAGTCTAAGTCTCAATTAAAAGGGTAGTATGGAATAACAGCAGATTAGGATTGAGCCTAATATTTTAGAGGAAGATATTTGCCAAGCACGCTTAGTTGAAAAGTTGAAAAGGCTTCCATATTTCTTCTATTTTTATCGAGCATTTCCCATTACTAAAGTTATTTTTTTTTTATATGTTTGATAACAGACCTACTGAAACCGTAATGTTGTTTAACGTTGAGCGCCAATGAAACCAATAAAGATATTGAATGTCGTTGAAAAAAATGATGGTAATTATCGCATGTTCTTGCCTAACTAACCAAGTTCACAGGGCTTTGTTACCTTATTAATTTTAAGAAAAACAAATTAATTTTGGCATAACTAGAAAAACAGAAAAAGCTATTTTAGGGTGCCACTAATTTTCTTTTCTAAAAGAAATTTAGAAAGAAAATTAAATCTAAAGGTAAGCTAACTTTTAATTTGTTTAAAAAAAAGAACTTAAAGTTCCTGTATAATAAAAAAAACGAAAAAAACTAATAAAACTAAAAATGTATATAATTACATTATTGAACTTTACATTATTTAAAAGAAAGGCTTAGTAGCGACGACAACAAAAAAATACTTAGCACAATAATACAGTTGCACAGTATATGAACGAACCAGTATGTTATCTCGTGACGTCACACTGCCGAGCTCTCTGTGACCTACAACGTCGTTCGGATGACTATATCATCCGGCGGCCAGTGCTGTGCTGCGATCCAATTAAAGTGCTTATTTTGAACCAGACATGATTATGCAACATCATCAAAGAAAACTTCTTTAAAAAAAGGCTATTCCAATTCCAATTTTGTGGTTATTTAATGAAAAAATGTTCGGAAATTCATACATGCAGCGTATGTGAGAAGTATTTACAAGCGTATCAGAATTTAGACGATTCGTCTTTATACTGTTACCTTAGAGCTTATGAAAATACGAATAAGGATATTTTTGGAAACTTGAATATGCCGCATGAAAATTTTGTACAATACATCTCATTATTAGAAACATTATTCCAAATGAATTTTGAGAAAGTTGCTACGGAATATAATATTGTTGAATCACTTATAAATATTAGTCAAACAACAGAGTTTTTACATCCTTGTGTTGATTTTCCAATAAAATATTTAATAAAACTTTTCTTCAGGGTACGACTATATTACACATTAAAATTTGTCAATAAAAATTTTAAAAATCATAACAAAATGAAAATTGTAATATGGAAAAACCAATAAATATTTTTTATAAGACTATTGTTTTATTAACTCATCAGTGTACTGTTCTACAATATTTAAGAAAGAACATTTAACACGTTCAAGTCATTTTAAAACGTATGCACCTACGCCTATGGTAAAATGAATCGTAAAACGATCCGTTCAAGGTTATCAAAAGCTCTGGCAAAGATATACTACTGGTTCGTTCATATACTGTGACAGTTGTTTAAAGATGAAGATGATGTATCTGTGGATGTAGGTACTATGGATTTACTGCAGGAACGGTATTTAAGAAACTTTTCAGTTTAACAGGAACTGGAACTGTGACCCAGAAGAATTTTTTTATCAAACAGGAACTTGTGACCCTGAAAACACTCAGACTTTCCAGGAACTGTTATTCCCAGGAACTGTATCTCCAGAACTGTTTTATATGCAAGGAAACTGTGCTCCAAGAAACTGTTTTCCCAGGAACTGTGCTATAATAATTAATTATACCGGTATAAGTAAAAAGAAGTAACAAAAAAAATTTTTGCATGAGGGTATCTGTCCAGCTCAATAAATACAATTTAATAATTGAACTTAAGGATTCAACCTGAACAAATATCTGATTTGTATTGAAAAATAAGAAACAATCATATCAAACTGAAAATATCTAATATTAAACTTAGCTAGATAGGAGAGGAAAGGTATAACCATGTGGCTTCCAAAATGGGTAGCCATTTTGTACAAAAAAATTACTCATTGAATATTAATATTGAACTATGAAATTTTTAAAATATAAAGGTAACAAGAAAAATAACATACCAGTAATCCAGATAGGTACTTAAGGGGTTACGGTAGCCTATTAGTTATTGTTTAAACTTGTGTTAAAATAATTACATGGATTACTGCACAGTTGTTGTATTGTCGACAAACGATGAGGGAAGACCCGCCGGAACCTTTCTCAACCTTATTTAAAGATCGTTCAAAATTTTGAATTTCGCGGTAAAATAGTAGAATATTGTTTTTGGTCTATTAGTTTATTCCACCACGAATCACAAAAGTGAAATAATTTATTCATTTTTCAAAAGCAATATTTTTAGGAAATATATATGGACTATTCCACCAAAAACCAAAATTCTGAAGAAATTCAATGATAAATATAAAAGCTGAAAGGTTGAACGCAAAGTTCACGTTCATATTTATCAACAACATTATCAGATTGATACCATACAGTTCAATTAATGATCATCAATTCAAAATTTTTCCATATCTTTGAATTACAAAATTTATTTTTTGGATATTTCTGGACTCTTGTCAGGTTGTTTGTTTGAATTAGATTTGGGAATGGGTTCTCATTAGACCCTTAATCTTTTTCTGGCTAAGATGTTTTGATTGATTAGCTCTCATTAGACTATAAATCAGAATTTTCTCATTGAAAATGACTTACATTGGTTTTTGGGATATAATTAGATACATATTCAACTAATAGTTCAATTTGCATTCAAATGTATTTTTGTTATTAATAATTTGCTGGAATTTGATTTACATACTTCATTCTTTGAATGATTGTTGTGTTTGGAGTTTCTTCTGACCACTGATTGGTTATCTATTTTAATTAGATTTAGAAAAGGGTTCTCATTAGACCCATAATCTTTTTTGGTTTGGTATCAGATTTGAATAATACGTTCTCATTAGACTTTAAAATCAAATCTGTTCCTTGATTTAGATGGCTGATTTTTGGTTTCGAGGGACTACCGGATCACAATTTTTATTCATTAAAATTTGTTATTCGAAATTAGGTTCAGATAATTACTCTCATTTATTCACACAAATATTTTATAATTTTCAAATTAATTTATTTGATTTTGGAATCTCTCTTAACCTATTTGTGAATTTTCCATTTTTAATTAGATTTAGCAATGGGTTCTCATTAGACCCTTAATCTTTTTCGGCATCTTATGATTTGATTGGTTCTCATTAGACCTCAATATATCAAATTTATTTATAGTTTATTTAGAAAATTCACATATTTGGTTTTGTGACATTACCAGATCAAAGAAAGTTTTTCACAATAATTTTACTTTTATGCTCATGTTGTATATAGTTGAAATAATACCCTTCTTGGTGTGCGTCATCGATTGTTAATGTCTTTCTAACACATTACGTAGGAAGAAATGGAAAAAAAGGCAGGTTTGTGATTAATCCCCTAATCAAAATATCACAATAATGAACCGTTTAAATGTATTACAAACGTTAACCCTAATCTTTGACTTACAAAAATTTGATTGGTTGATGTTTAGATTACGCTCAAGCTCAACCTATCAATCGAGAGTTTAAAATAATATGAAGGGTTACTTTCGTAGCGGCAATAAGTCTTACGTCTTTTTCTACTGTCACACTGACAGTTCTTGACAGGTCTGTACTTTGTTGTTTACGGTCAATTATTATTTATGAAAGGTGAATATTAATCTTATTGTCTTATTTATATGAATAATACAAAAATATGCCTGAATACACGGAAAAACATCAGTATTTTGAAAGTTCTCAAGTATTTTCAGTTAGAAAAAGAAGCTGGTAATTATTAATTGCATAGCCTTTTCGAATTTGGCTAAATACAATCCTGATGATCTTATTTATCAAATTTAAGGTTAGCTATATGTCAAAATAGCAAATAAAATAAACGACATGCCGAAAACCCGGATATACGTCACAATCGATGACGCACACCAAGAAGGGTATTATTTTAACTATAGCTTGAGTTCTGTGTCCACTTGAATTGTCATTTGTCACTTTAGTTTTAAATTGAAGTAGTGTCACTTCGTCTTCCGGTCTACTAACACGTGTTCGTGTAGTGGCTGAAGAATTTAATAAAATTAAAAATGTTCATAATATGAATACAATCTAACCCCAATCAGGGGATAATTAATTTTTTAAAAATTTTAAATTTAATGTAATTTCAATAGTGACGTTAATGTGTTGTAGACATTTGACTAGGTTTCTTGTTTCATATCTGACGAGTAAGTAATTCTTTTCTAATTTTTTTAAAAATTTTCCAACGATTATTGCTTACTTGCAGGTATGGCACTGATGATGGCTTAACCGCCGAAAGCGCTTTGCAATTTTAAAATAAAAATTTTAATACAAAATACAAAAATGTTTTCTTGACTTTCTAGTCATGTGTACTCAGCTATAAAGATATTCACCTAAGTTCACGTTTCACTACTAAGCTGTATCATACTAATTAATCACCCTGTATATTCGTCACTTTCACACTAATTAATTTCAAAATAAATTCTTTTCAAGAAATTTTATGTCTCAAATAATATGCTCAAGTAAATCTTCCAGAAATGGTGAGAACTTTGTTTACAAAACCCAAATTCCATTATAAAAGACGAGTGTACACAATAATACTGGTACTAAACGTTTGTTCAACAATGCAACCGCCTAAATTTATGCCGAGAAAATCTCAATTATTATCAAATTCTTTCCCACAAGTAATTACAGCTATTTAAATGTTAAAAATCACACGACGCTTATTTACGCGAACAAAAGATAAAATCGCATCATATTCAGTTTTACAGTAAAATTTCTTAATAATTGTTAGGATTTTGGTTGAAGAGAAAGGCTCCGGTACTTAGCAATACCTATAACTACACCATAAAATTCTACTTTTCAGAATATACAGGGTGTGTTTATGTTCCACAACGATATACTCCAGGACGTCTATTCTTGAACAATGAGCGGCATATATTTATGGCGCATGATCACATGTGGCGATCGTCGTTATATTCTTGGCCCGTGATCCGATATAATTGATCTCATGAAAATCATACGCTCCGGATCGCATGGTGCGAAATAGAGGAGCAGAGTCGAATGAATTGGCGCTTGCCTAGTAAAGAGATTTTTTAATGGAAATTTGTACACATAGATTCAAAAGTTTTGCATCACCTTCTTCGGATGCGAAGGAATTTTTTTGCGCTAACAATTTTTTGTTGGCTTGTTTATCAATGTTTACCATTTCAATTATATGTTCCATATTTTTTGCATGTTTACAGTTTTTTTTGTAAGATAACATTTTTAGTGCGATCATTTTAACATTAAAGGCATTTGATTTTTACGATTTTAAGTGCAAACATGAATCGTCAAGTTATAAGTGAGATTGACCGTGCAAGAATAGTGGCTTTAGTTGAAGAAGGTCATTCTCAAAGGTTCGTGGCAAACAGAGTTGGCGTTTGGCAAAGTTATGTGTCTTTGGTGTATGGAACCGGTATCTCCAGACCAATTCTCTTCGTGATAGACCTAGAAGCGGTAAAAGGCGTGTTACTAATCAGTGGCAGAACCGCTATATCCACTTAACTATCCAAAGAAACCCGACCATGGCAATACCAGCACTCCAAAGAGATATGAGACATGCGTTGGGAGTTCAAGTATCGATCTCGACATTACGAAGACGAATACTTGAGACAGGTTTGAGGTGTCGCCGACCAATAAGAGTGCCCAGACTACAACCTGAGCACAGATTTCGCCGACTACAGTGGACTCAAGAACACGCGGCCTTGCCTGAAGAATTTTGGAATTCGGTGTTTTTTTCCGACGAGACGAGGATTTGTTTGGTACAAGATAGCCATCGAATACGTGTGTGGCGGGATCCAACGAGAGTTGCTCATCTTGTCCATGCTCGCCCCGTGCCGCCCTTCAGAGGAGGAAGTGCTATGTTTTGGGCTGGTATCATGTTAAATGATCGCACAGAATTAATTCATGTGGAGGGAACGATGACTGGTGATAGGTATCTCAGAGAGATTCTACATCCTCACGTGAGACTATGGCGCCCGACCTCATCGGACCAGAGCTGTGAATGAGTATATTGGAACTGAAGGGATCTATCGTTTGAACTGGCCTGTCCTATCTCCTGACATGAATACCATAGCAGATGCTTGGGACATGCTTGCCAGGGCAGTGGCAGCACGCAGAAATCCACCCAGGAGTGTACAAGAGCTTGTTCATGCGGCCCAAGAAGAATGGCGAAATATTCCTCAACAGAATATCAATAATTTGGTTAGCAGCATGGGTAGGCGACTTCAAGCTTGCATAAATTCTAGAGGTGGAAATACTCTTTATTAAAAGTTCTCATGCAGGTTCTCACTTAACATTTTCTTTAAAGCAAGTTTATTATTGGATAATAAAAATTTTTGACAAATATACACGTCTTTTTTTATTGAAACTAATTATTTGATTAATCTCCGATCCATTTATAATGAACACATTTTTTTTCTTCGGAGATTTAGGTTTGAATCTATGTGTATATATTTGTATATAATACGTATATAATTACTATTACTCTATGCATTCCGTCATTCTGTCAGTTCTCTGTTTATTCTTGAATTCATGTGTATAGAGTTGAAAAAAATACTTCATCGTGAGTTTTAGTGGTTTTACTGATTTTTTACTGTTTTAATCGGTGTTTTGTTATGGACATGGAGAACTATTATTTTTGGCACGTAATGATGGAGGATTTACGGGAGGCAGAGGAGGAAGTACGAATTGACGAAGATAGGGGCTCCAGATTTTTATATGACTATCGCTTGGAAGCATGCCGTTTGTAAGAGCACTTCTTTTGTAATGAGTGAAACGCGACTGACTCATTTTTATTCAATTTTAATACTAATTGATTCACTAAACAGACTCCCTTTTTTATTATTGGTAATATAACATAACCTAACAAATATAAAAAGTAATTAATGACAGAATATTATGACAACCGTACAAAAAAAGAGGCTAAAAATAACTAAGAAGTAGATCTTTTGTATCCAATAATGCTGGCAACAACATAATAATTTTGAGCGTTCACATGTAGGTTCAAGATTTCGACCGTGGGAGTCGATAGATCGCACGGGATAGATCCCATCGTACGAAAGAGGCACTGGATCGTATGATTTTCAAGAATAGCTACCCAGAAAGCTTCAATTAATATATAGACTTCGTTTCATATAGGAAGAAGCCACGTGAGTTTGCCAACTGTCTTGCGCAGAAATCAAAATGGGTCTTGTTTGTATTTGTCGCCTCGTAACCTTTGGCGTTACAAATTAAGATCGCCAATCGTTAATTGGGAGTATTTCCATGTACCAGTGTCAATTGTATGTGAAACTTTCTCGAAGAGCTTCAAAGAATTCCCAAATGTGTTTTATTTAAACTATACGTATGATAAATATTCTAATTTTGTTTTAACCCACAAAATGTGAGAACGTCACGCTACTGATTTGAGGTCGAATGTCAATTTCACATTATGGCGCTGGTTTTGACAACAAGTTAGACTACAACTTCAAGTGACTTCTCCTTACGTGGAACGGTGGCTTAGCTAATGAGTTACAGGGAGCTGGAAGTTTGAAATTTAAACTAATTGTGTTTGGTCGGCTTACCTCAGTTCGAGTACCGCAGTAATAGCTTTTCTGAATATTCTAACTTTGAAATATGATGCTACATTATTTCCTTTGAAATTTGTTGTGTTTATAAGTTTGATTAGATGTTCAATTTGAGCTTGACGAGCTATAATTTCAAAAAAATCATATCTTTTGCCATACTTATTATAAATTTACTTGGTATAATTTGTACAAGGTGAGTGTTAAAATATTTATGTTCAATTTACTGACCGATAATGACCTTGCCTCCGTTTGCATTATTTAATAAATCAATAAGGTCGATGTTAACGCAAATGCTGACATTACAAACTACACTGGATCGTTCGCGACATTGCGTTAGTTACAGTAGCTGCAAAGTTATTTCAAAATGATTTGAAATTATATCTGTGACATAATAAATTGAATAACTGAAAGGTAATCTAGAAAAGATGCTTGATGTTACAAATCTTGTGCCCTACCAAACTCTGATTTTTTGATAATAACTATGGCAGTACAAAAATGATAAGAATCGGAATACAAAAAACTTTTAAAATGAGCTGTGACAAGACCCCCTTCATATTTACTATTTAATACGAACACCAGCTGCAGTATAGAGTTCATATAATAACCTTTTTGCTGTGCGTCATCGATTGTTAATGTCCTTCTAACACATTACGTTAGAAGAAATGGAAAAAAGGCAGGACTGTAATTAATCCTAATCAAAATATCACTACAATGAACCGTTTGAATGTATTACAAACGTTTACCCTAATCTTGGACTTAAAAAACTTGATAAGTTAATGTTTAGCGCGACCTATCAATCGGGAGAAATTATAGCATTAAAAATAGGATGCAGACGTATCTTTCGAAGCGGCAATGTGTCTTTTTTTAACATTACACTCACAGCTATATGTCAAAATAGCAAATAAAATAAAACGACATACCCAAAACCCGGATATACGTCACAAACTATGACGCAGACCAAGAAGGCTATAAGTTAAAATACAGTAGAAAAAATTGACCTTTACCCTGACGTCATACCTACTAACCTCGCGAAATCAATCAATGAGTCAAAAATAGCTACAATTACTTTGTCGTGTGCGTAAATACGTTGACTGCTTGTTTATCTTGTTCAGCCACCGTCTAAGAAGTGAGGTTAAGTTGGAAATATTCATTAAATGCTAAACAGAAAGTTCTGTACTTATCGTGGAATAAAAATAATAAATTAGAGGTCTTGAAAAAAATCGATTTTATAGAATTTATCTGAATGCAAATGATGGAACAATTTGAACAAAACTCGATGTATCAAAATAATGACAGTTGTCATAAGAGGTCAAAATAAATTCCTATGAATACAACCGATTAATCGTTTTTGGTGCTATCTCTTTCCAACATTTGGAAGTAATAATTAGAGTTACATAAGAACGTATATCATTGCTTGAAAGACAAGTGTACGTATATTGTATGATGTGTTTTTACTGTCAGTAGAAAAGGATGAGGTATATAAAGTTTGTGTTTACTACTGGTCATTGTTAGTGACGTCAGGGTAAAGGTCAATTTTTTCTACTAATACCCTTCTTGGTGTGCGTCATCGATTGTGACGTATATCCGGGTTTTCGGCATGTCGCTTATTTTATTTGCTATTTTGACATATAGCTAACTTTTAATTTGATAAATAAGATCATCAAGATTGTATTTAGCCAAATTCGAAAAGGCTATGCAGTTAATAATTACCAGCTTCTTTTTCTAACTGGAAATACTTGAGAACTCTCAAAATACTGATATTTTTCCGTGTATTCATGCATATTTTTGTATTATTCATATAAATGAAACAAATGTACCTACTGTATCAAATTATATGGGGTTATCTTTAGCTTTTTTATGACTCGTCTAAGAAATTGTGGAACACCCGTTATATTCAAGATAAACCACTAGTCTGATTATTATACACAGCATTAGAACTGATAAATTTATTTTAAGCTCATAAAATCCACTAGATATAAGAAAGTGTGTATCAATAACCTAATTGGATATAATCTTGGTGAAAAATGGAGTTTTAATTAGTGTTAAATGGTATCCAACACACTTAATTAATTTCATTAGAAGAGCGTAACCGTAATTAACATCAAGTTATGATTTTAATGACAAGTTTTCAAGTATTTTCAAATTGTTCATATACACTTCTAATTACCCGAAAGTAATGTAAGTTTTCTTACGCAATTGCAACTGTTAACAGTATACATCATTATTATTAATGGTATTTATTAGTAAACTTCTTTTGTCCTTCACACAGGATCACGTTATTAACTACACTCCTAGTGATAGCACACCTAGTCTGTTGAAAGACTAGCTTGGTATATATATTACGATCAAAATGGACCCTTTCCCAGAGGTCATCATCATCACCAGAATATTCGCATTCTTCTTGCTATGTAAGAAGCCGAACTATCTTGTCATTCCCCAAAATCTGCTCTTGGACCTCTAGAAATTTGATCTCACAGTAACCACTGGAAGTGTGGTTCTTAGAAGGGGGAGGGAGGAAAAAAATCGAACAATCGAACAGTCAACAACTTTCTTAACAATTTCCAAAAAGTTTTAAGTCGATCCTAGCATTTTCGATATTACGAAAATTTACCCTTCATTTCTTCTGTAAGTTCCTTGTGGCATTACTTATTCTTTTTTCTTATTCTTCTGGGAATCAAACCACAATAATGTTTTTTATTTTTTATTTCGACGTTTCGGTAGCGTTCCAGCTACCGTTGTCAAGATTAACTAGTAATAAAATTGATAAAAAAATTTTTGGTCCCTATCTGACACAACGAAACAATCAATAATATTTTGAAGTTTAAGACTACAAAACTTTGTTGTCAAATTTTAATAAGGTCCATTCATAGTAGATCACACCTCTGGTAAAATGTGAAATAAAATATTTTACCTACGACCCCCCCTGTAATCAGTCAATAACACACAGTCGGTATCAATGTAATGACAGCTATTACGCACTGTAAAAAAAACGCACGGCTGTAAAGTAAATCGCACGGCTTCCCTAACAACATCTTAGCAACTGTCAATAGACGTCTCCATTTTATTCAAAATTTACTATTTGAAAACATTAGATATGGCCACGTTTAACTGTGAAAAGCACAAAGGGCTATGTATATGTATTGATTATAATTGAAAAATGGACTTTCGATTATCAACAATATATTAATAATGATTGAACGTTAGTTATTTACTGTGCTTCTTTCATTGGTAATAGAGTAATAGAGATGGAGTTTACCAAGTACCTCTAATTATGTAACTGCTATTTCTTATGCTTCTTATGAAAAATACAAGTACAAGTAGGTCGTAGGTAAAGTATGGTACGTAACTCGTGTTGTAGAGCATTTTACGCACTCACGGAATTACGTGACTTTTCCATTCGTGCGTAAAATGCTCCTCACCACACACGTTACGTAATATACTATTATTTTATGACATTCTAACGATATGTTAGTCTACTAGAAATGGAATCCAGTGAAGTGCACGTTCCAGGAACGGTTTTTGATAGCGCTTTTTTTTCGCTTATTTTGGAAATGTTGTTAATAAAACGCGTTTGCTGTTACTTTTTTGTGTATGATCATTTTTGTTTTCAAAACATGTATAACTCAGTTTGGTGATTTTGTGTATTGAAGTGTGTATCGATTAACAACTATTCCAATGATAAATCATGAGAAAACCTGGATAAAAACTTATGATGCTATCCTGATTTGATTTTTCGTCTTTTATTATTGGGCTCTTTCAATATTATTTTTGTCGAATCCCATTGAATTGTATGCCCCTCTTCCCAAGCATGTTTACAAATACCTGACTTAAAGAACTCCCTATCTTTGATGTATTTCTTATGTTCACTTATTCGGACTTTCAATGGTCTAGATGTTTCACCTAAATAGAATTTGTCGCATTCATAAGATATCTGATATATGCAATTTTTTGAAGATTGTTCTTCATTTTTTGGTTTCGTTTTTGTTAAGATAGATCTCAAAGTATTTTTTTATCAATTTTATTACTAGTTAATCTTGACAACGGTAGCTGGAACGCTACCGAAACGTCGAAATAAAAAACATTATTGTGGTTTGATTCCCAAAAGAATAAGAAAAAAGAATTACCCTTCATTGATTGGATTGTGTAAAGTTTCAACAATTTTCCCTCACAATTGAAGTAGTATTGACTCGAATTGAATCTATACAGTTATGAAATATTTATTTACGGATACAGCAAATCACACTTCTAATTTCCTTTATTTGATTTGTTAAATAATCGAAACCTGTTTACGTGTCTCTTGGCTATGATACTTATAGCGTATAATATCTAATTTTAAATATTTCATGTAGTTTGTCACAAATCAATAATCGCAAATCAAATGAAGGCTTGGATATTTTCAACCCGTCTAAATGAATGTGCGGTAACAAAAATTTAGACTTAAAAAAGTGATTTCGTAAGATGGAAATAGCTCTTCCAAGCGGTTCTAGGAGCAAATCAAGTGGAAGAAGAAGAAGAACCACAGAATCCAAGACCGCAGCGATGAAGTATCGAAAGAAGAAGTAGAAATAGCAGTCATATGCTTGAAAAATGGGATGGCACTTAGAAGCGGAAATTTATAAATATATAGGATATAGAGGAATTGAAATTCTACAACAATTTAAAGAGCTCGGCAAGAGTCCTGGGCCGGACAAATATCGAAGTGTATATAAATTTTTCGTAAAATATCTTTATACCACGAATTTCACTCCAACTTAAACTATAACTTGAAAATATTTTGAAATATACAGGGTGTTCCAATAAAGTGTGCCGTATCAAAGTTATATTTTTTCTTATGGAACACTCTATATTTTATTGCATCTTCTAATTGCTTCTGAAAAATATAATATTCCTTCATAATGGTTCCCTATACCTAAATACAGAGGGTTCCGAGCTATGCTGACTTTTTTAAAAATGTGAACATTTCGAAAAAAATTAATAACTTCTTTCACTCACATCTAAATAGTTGGACATTCGTTGAATGTATTCCACGATTAAGTACTAATTATCTCTTTACAGGGTGTTCAGAATTTTCAGCTCCATCATTAGATCATTCATTTTGCAGTATCAGGCTTATTTTAAATGGAACACCCTGTATTTTAATAATTCATCATATTCATAAAAATGTCCTCTTTCGTGCAATTTACAATTTTCTTGAATTCTATGCTAAAACGATTTTAAAACATCTGCAATTATCTCTAAATCTCAAACTAATGATCTTGGCATAGTTGTTGTAAGAAACTAAATTGATCACGTTTCAAGCCTTCAGAAAATATAGGATTCTGCTATCCTATACCGAATGGTTAAAAAGATATAGCCACTCTCACAGAAAAATCAATATCCACTTAGAGACATTTTATGAAATAACAAAAAACAAAAAATTCCACACAATACGAGTGTTATATTGAAGATTGGATTGATTATCATTATTAAGAACATTAAAATACAACATGAAAAAAACGGAACTAACAACAAACAACTAAAAGTAATAAGCTTTTTGTTTTTTGTTATTTCATAAAATGTCCAAGTGGATAGTGATTTTTCTGTGAGAGTGGCTATATCTTTTTAGCCACTCGGTATAGGATAGCAAAACCCTAGATTTTATGGAGGCTTTAAACGTGATCTATTCAGATTCTTATAACAACTATGCCAAGATTATTAATTTTAAATTTAGAGAGAATTGCAGATGCTTTAAAATCGATTTAGCATAGAATTTAAGAAAATTGTAAATTGCACGAAAAGTATAATACCTAGGTATGGGACACTCTTATACCATTCGAAAGAGGACATTTTTATGAATATGATGAATTATTAAAATATAGGGTGTTCCATTTAAAATAAGCCTGATACTGCACATTGAATGATCTAATAATAAAACTGAAAATTCTGAACACCGTGTAAAGAGATATTTAGTACTTAATCGTAGAATACATTCAACGAATGTCCAGATATTTAGATGTAAGAGAAAATTTGCAAGAATTTGTTATACCAATGAGATAAGGAAATCAGAAAATGCAATAAAATATAGGGCGTTCCATGAAAAGAAATATAAATTTGATACGCCACACTTTATTGGAGCACCCTGTATATTTCAAAATATTTTCAAATTATGGTTTAAGTTGGAGTAAAATTTGTGGTGTAAAAAGATTTTCCAAAAAATGTATATTTTCTTCGATAATTGTCCGGTCCCGGACTTTGGCCGAGCTCTGTATAAATACAGCATGCATGGAAATTCAATAAAGTACCACAAGAATAGACAAAGCAAGTAATTTTTCAACATAATATATAACACCGATTGTGGAAATTGAAATTATTTTGAATATAAATAGGCTGCTGATCTTCGCTAAACTCACTGAAAAAAGTTATTGAAAATTCCTATCATGCTAAAAGCTTGCCTTGCGGATCAGGAAAATTCGTAGTAGACTCGCGGCATGCAACTATTGCGACTGGTGCTCGACTTGAACATGTCTTAGGAGCAGCTCATGCAAAAATAGATTCTTTATGCATCTTTAGATCTTCATGATAAAGGATCCATTTTAAACTGATGGAAAATGTACCCAAAAAAAGTCTCATCTTTCTCTAATCTATAGTTTCAGATATTCAATATTAGCCATATCGGATTTGAATTAGTTATGGGATATCGGTGTAACTTCAATAAGTGGATAGATTTTGTTAAATGTCTATTGGTTTGTTGCACTGCCAAAACGCCATGGAACACTCGGTATAATACAGTATTAGTTGGTTTGACAATTGATTATTATCACATCACAACTTCCAATAATCTAATTTCCGAATTGTTTAAGATATTTTTCATTGATACCGCTCACCACGCATAAAATAGTACGTAAAGGTGAATGGTGACTCACTATTATTAGAAAAAATTATAGCTATTTCAAGTACAGATTTTTTATGCAGTTTTGTTCATTTCATTCCACCAAAAGTTATAAAAGTAAACAAACGATTCTGATATTTGCTTTTGAAATTCATTTGGCACACACATCACTGAATATTGAGGGAGATGAGAAGATGAATTTGTTGGATATTGTGTGGAACGGGTCTGGGATATGTGCACGTTTTACTTAGAAGTGTAGTTCAAGGTCTGTCGTGGCATATAAAAAGAGAAGTAGTTGCTGCTTCTTATAATAGCGGTGTAATCTTTGAAAATATTTATGAATAAATGCAATTTGGAGGGACTTCATGATGTCGCTATTGTCACAACTTCAACATTTCCGTTGCTGGAAGACATGTATTGCTCATGATTTTAGTGTCTTCTTCAGTTCGGGCTAGAGCTCTCGGGCAAAGAACATATACTGAACTTAACTTATATTGATGAGCCCCTATTTTGATAACACGCTCCACTAAAATGACAATCTCTTAAAGGAAACTGTAATTAGGCAAATAAAACTAACTATTATACTTCGATAAAATTTCAGAAGCCGAATTTCGGCTTAACACTTCATCACAAATACAAATACAACTTTGTTGATTCGGTGGAATGATACGAAAGTTTTTATAGATTTTGAATAATTAATAATTTGATTGTGGCAGATATGATTGAAACAAATCTAATTTTTTAATTCATAGTATGTGCTGTTACGTAAATATCCTGTTTCTATTGACCTCACCTACAATTAGACTTTTTATAAAACTGATAATAATAATTACCTATGATTTATTGCTGTTATGAATATAGGGAAGCCTTAAATACGTATTAAGTATGCAATCTATGTTTGGATAATTTTATAAAATCTATATTTACATTTTTTTTTGGCACTTTAGTTCTTTACGTCAGAATATGTTTGAGCGACCGGGGGTCGCGACGCAAAAGATCTGACCGTTACGTTACGTTATGTTACGTTGCTTCATCATGTGCCTTGCTTGCGTGCGTGTGCTCTCTCCTGAGTCTCTCTCTCGTTTACGAAGCAGCGATTTACATGCTTCGGCCGGGAATCGAACCCGGGCCGCCCGCGTGGAAGGCGAGCATTCAACCACTGAACCACCGATGCTATATTAAAATTCTATGCAAAGCTGGTATTCGCAATGCTGGTGATCTACTTGAATTTGTTCGGATAAATTTTTACTATTATTTCCATAATTTTTTTTGCGCGATTGATCTTTTTTGTTTATTTACAGCATCGGTTGTCATGACGGTAGGTTGTGTTTACTGGTTTCTAAGTTTAACACGTCGGTAAGTGATTTACTTACCGTTCAGACATCGAAAAGTAATAAAAACAATTTCACCAAAATGCAAAATATATTTTGAACTGATCGAGAAGTATAAATGTCACCTTTGACATTTCGTTCATTTCGAAGAAATTTAAATTACCTATATTATTCGGAATTTATTTCAAAAAATGGTATAAGCATCTCGAGCGTTGAGAGTGATTACAACGTTTGCATGTAGATTCCTCTCGTAAAATTGGACAAAATGATATGAGGATTAAGGGGTCTAGCACATTTACTTTTTGAAGTACAGGGTGTTGAAATTTTGAAAACTTGAATGTTTTAATTCGATAACTTTAAAATGGATGGATAAATTGATTTGACATTTGGCAGGTTGTTTTTAAATGTAAAAGGGCATATTTTGATAGAAATATAGTAGTTTGTGCAACTAGTGTGGATATGATGGCCATATTGCACGAGGACGAAGTTTGAGCATGACGCCATAGGCGGAGTGCTTAATCGTTCAAGTGCGATATGGACAATCCAGACGAGCCGAGCAGCATATTTTTTCTACACTTAAGAAAAAGTCTAGAAAATAAAAATTTCTATAAACTGTAATATAACTCCAAATTGAAAATTCAACAATTCAATTTTATGTTTCCACTGGTTTTTTTGTGGTAAACGTACAGTTCTTAAATGTCCAATTTGTATAATGCTACGGTTTCCCTTTTTAAATATACGATGCTGTTATAAGTAGATGTTGCCAGTCGGACTCCCTCATGAAGGGGTACCGTACCATTATCTATGATAATGAATATTCTGCTAAATATTTCAAACGTCTACCTGTTGTCGTTATTAATATCAAGCAGAATAATTATTTAAAAATAAAATTTACAATAAAAAAAAAACTTCTCCACGGGGAATCGAACCCGGGTCTACAGCGTGAGAGTCTGGTTTGCTTACTACTCGACCACCGAGGAATGTGCAAATTGTTTATCTATAACGTGTCAGATGTATTACATAATTTTTGCTTAACAGGAACTAAAGTTCCTACCGTGTGTCCCGCGACACGTTCTACCTCTTTTGAATTCCAGTTACGTTCTTATGCTTAGTAATTCGTCAGAGATGAGCAGTATTCAACTGCTTAGCTGTGGCTCTTACAGATTTATTGTTTTCGTAGTATAATCCTACAATTTCAGTTCTATCTTGTAGAATATAAATAATTTTTATCTCAAAACTAAGCTACCTATTCATTCCATCGTCAATTCATTCGATTGGTTTGTGCTTAACAGCCCAGGTAAATGGCATACAACTTTTTACCGATTCCACGAATTTTAAAAGTTACCAGAGATTTAAAGGATTATCCCCTAATGACTTTACGATAACAATTTGAGGCGTAGGTACATGGATCAGTTTAGTTTTTGCATTTACACTTCGATCAACCGGGTTTAGGCCTGGGTTTTCTTCTTTTTTTTTAGTTTTCTATTCCTCATTTTCTGATATTTTTATGGACTAAGGATACAATTTGACAACTGTGCGCAATTTACCTATACAGAGACTTAATCACCTGGCTGCAACTACCTGACGAACCCTTCCCAAATTTGGGAAACTTCTTGACCACTGTGCGTAATTTACCTACGCCTCTTTTAACTTCTCGTAGTTGCAGAGTATGTGTTTTATCATAGGTTCACTAACTTTGCATATTTTGTGCAGATGTTTCTTCAGTTGCCAGGTCGGTAACTGTCTCCAAATGTCTCTTACCATGTTTCAATAGCCTGGTTGAGAACTTTGTGTCAATTTTTGTAATATTTTTGTGGAGGAGAATAGAGCAAAGCAATAATTTAAGAAATTGGGAGGGTTGGCCAGCGGGGGAAGGTGGTGTTGAAGTTATAACATCTACATATGAGAAAAAAGACCAATAATCATTAGTTACCCTACAACTGGTATGTTTTTTTTATCAAATTGAAGAATATGGTTATTTCAATTAAAATTTTTCCGATCCTCTTGATTAAAAACTTTTCGTGAATTTTACAATTTACTTAAATTGTATGCTAAATCGATTTTAAGACATCTGCAATTCTCTCTAAATTTCAAACTAGTTATGTTGGCATAGTGGTTGTGAGAAACTCAATAGATCACGTTTCAAGCCTTCAGAAAATATATGGTTTTGCTATCCTATACCGAGTGGTTAAAAAGATATAGCCACTCTCACAGAAAAATCACTATCCACTTAGAGACATTTTATGAAATAACAAAAAACAAAAAAGTTTCACACAACACGAGTGTTATGTTGAAGATTGGTTTAATTATTATTATTTAGAACATAAAAATACAACATGAATAGAAGCGGAACTAACAACAAACAACTAAAAGTAATAAACTTTTTGTTTTTTGTTATTTCATAAAATGTCTTATAGTGATTTTTCTGTGAGAGTGGCTGAATCTTTTTGACCACTTGGTATAGGATGGCAAAACCCTATATTTTCTGAAGGCTTGAAACGTGATCTATTTAGTTTCTTACAACAACTATGCCAAGATCATTAGTTTGAAATTTAGAGAGAATTGCAGATGTCTTAAAATCGATTTATATACCTACAATTTAAGAAAATTGTAAATTGCACGAAAAGTATAACACCTAGTTATAGGACACCCTCATATCATTCGAAAGACGACATTTTGTGAATATGATAAATTATTAAAATACAGGGTATTCCATTTAAAATAAGCCTGATACTGCACATTGAATGATCTAATAATGAAACTGAAAATTCTGAACACCCTGTAAAGAGATATTTAGTACTCAATCGTGCAATACATTCTACGAATGTCCAACTAGATATATAAGAGAAAATTTGCTAGAATTTGTTATATCAATACATTATTAATTTTTTTTCGAAATGTTCACTTTTAAAAAAAGTCAGCATAACTCGGAACCCTCTGTATTTAGGTATAGGGAACCATTATAAAGGAGTATCATATTTTTCAGTGGCAATCAGAAAATCCAAAGGAAAAATAGGGTGTTCCATAAGAAAGAATATGACTTTGATGCGCCACACTTTATTGGAACACCCTGTATAATCCAAAATATTTCCAAGTTTTCCAAAAAATTTATATTTGTCTGGTCCAGGACTTTTGCCGAACTCTGTATAATTATTAATAATATTTCAGAGTTTTTATTGAATCTTTCATCAAATAGTGGATTTAATTGGAAAAGGCTAGTTCCATTTTGAAATTATTTATATTTTTTTACTTCTTATTTCATTTCTTCCTTTTCTTACATTCGAACTACTATGATGATACAATTTTTAACGGACGTTTATTGAAGATTTGCAATTTATAAAAATGAAATTGTTACCCAGTTACCACTTCATCCATTGATTTTGTTACAAATCCGAAGTTTCTGGTTTCAATGGGTGATTTTGTGGTCTGAGATATTAAATAGGTTGTTTGATATTTGGTTGTGTAATAGAGATACACATATATCACCGTTAAAATCTTCTGTTGAAAGACTTGGAACATCCACGTGACTAACGAGACCGACACTTTGTTTAGTAAGTCACGATTTTGTCTTTAAAACTTTCGACTTCTAATAAGGTCGGATGATCGAAATGGAATAGTGCACGCTTTAGTAGATTATAGATATTGAAATTGAAATCAAAAATATATCTCCTGTATGTTCTTTGTGGCATTACTTATTCTTTTTTCTTCTATTTTTTGGGAATCAAGCCACAATAATGTTGTTATAATTTTTATTTCGACGTTTCGGTAGCGTTCCAGCTTCCGTTATCAAGATTAATTGGTTATCAAATAATTTCTTGTCCCTATCTGACACAACGAAAAAATTTGACAACTACTGGACAATCAATAATATTTTGAAGTTTAAGACCATGGAGACTAGTTTAAAACTGCAAAACTTTGTTGTCAAATTTTACTAAGGTTATTCACAGTAGATCATACCTCTGGTAAAATGTGAAATAAAATATTTTTTCTCCAATCATCAAAAAATGTTGACTATTTTCAGGTGCAAAAGCCATCGATTCCCTTACCGTACAAAAATTTGCTCGTTGCTTAGCAACACTTTTAATCCTAGGATTAAAAACGCTACTTTTAATCCTAGGACTGAAAGTAATTGCATTTTAGCTCTCTTATTGAAATTTGAAGAAAAAAACATTGTCTCTTACAAACTTAAAACAAACTAATTGGGCAACTATATATAGGTATTTATTTGTTATTTATAGTGATATTTAATGTACAATTGAAACAATTATTGCCAAAATTCAAAGCACCACTGAAATTATCAAAGGTAATACCACGAGTGCTTCAAATTTTATCGATAATTTTTTCTTTTCCACGAAAACTTGTTTATTTGAAAAAAATATGAAAACAAACCGATTGATAAAATCACGAGTCCGTTAGGACGAGGGATTTTATCTAAATTCGGTTTGTTTGAATGTTTTTGCCTTAAATAAACAAATTTGAGTGATGAAAATGAAAAATTATGTGATAAAATTTGAAGAGCGAGTTGTATTTGGAAAGATTATTTTTTTCATAAATTTAAAATTTTGTATTACCTGAATGTTTAATATTCTCTTGGGTGATGGCACTCAATCGGTTTGTGTTCATTTTTCAATAAACTTCGAAGCACTTTTAGTTGTCAATAATGACAAATTCAAAGTAAAATTTTGACGTTTCGATGTAAACAAGGTTTTATCGATGAGGAAGCAGAATTATCAGTATAATACCGAATGATTGGCTAGAATAATGTATTGCTATTGGTTAAAACCACCAAAATGTCAGTATTTGACAAGTGAAAAAAATAATCACTAATAATTTTCGAAAAATTGGAAAAATTTTCATTAATGTTAGAACAACTCAAAATATACTCCGTAACTGTTGATGAAACATTCGAGGAAATATCTGAACAGGTACTTGTACCTTCTTTGTCAGGTTGCAATATTTTTCTGACAGTATTCTCTTTGTTACGTGATTCTTCAATATATCCTTCTGCTACCGTACTCGATTTCCAACCTCCATGTCTTTTAAGACAAGTGAGGTCACCGCCACCATCAATAAGAATTGTAGCAGATGTTCTTCTTAGCGAATGTCCAGTATACTCCTTCCAATTTTCTAGCTTCAATAATTTTGCAATTTCTTGCGGCACGGCACTAATTTTGTGAATACCAGCAACCATTCTTTGACACTTCTCATTAACATACTTCAAAAATAAACGACGTTCCTGTATATTTGATGGCTGCAGTGCAACATATTTTCGAAATAGAGGCAAATAATTATCGCCTATAATGGTAAACAAACGAGGTTTCTTGTTTTTTGTCTGCAAAATTTTTACGACCAGGACCGAGTCCATATCTACAATGTCTTCAATTTTCAAATGAACTAGTTCGCCACAACGCATAGCACCTCCAATTCCTAATATTTATCATCAAATATACATTATCAGGTGCCATATCCAGGAACCGATCCACTTCCTCCTTTGTAAAAACCCTAGACTTTTCAGGTATATATTCATCATCTTTCCTTTTCAACAATGTTCGTAATTTTGAATATTTACTAATATTCACACCATTTTTGATATCCAGTGTGGATCGCAACATTGAATACTGTGACCAAAGAGTGGATGGCTTGACGGTCTTCGTTAAATTTGAGAAATACACCATAAGAAAACTCTCCGCATAGTTTTGCACATTTTTTTCTTTACACCAATCCATGAATCGCTGATATGCAAGTTCATAAACTTGGCGAGATTTGGGTGGCAAAAGATTTAGATATACTGCTTCGGCACTTTCCAATATATCCTCAGGTATATTTTCATCGTGTTCGGGATTCATTTTGAAAGCAGCGTAAAAACTACTACAAAAGTTATATGATTAGTACGTCTACTGACGTCTACTTGACAATCAATATTTACCAACAATACCAGATATTCATGACTACTGACTTGCTATCGCTGTTATAATTATTTATCTACAACTGTCATGTAACGGGTACGATTTGACACTATTTTTAATGTCATAATGACGTATATTACCGCACTAGTGCGTTTTTGATTACATTACCGCACTAGTGCGGTAATAAGAATCTAGAAACATATTAATACCAGAATTAAATATTTAAAATAACACTGGAAGCTGCATTTTCAATTTCCGAAAGCAGACTTTCTTCGCTTGAACTCATTTTTATAGATTTTTGTTCATTCAACTTTGAAAATTTGATGATATAACTAATTTTTTTTTTCACAGCCTTGTTTGTCTTTGTTGCTATGGTCATAAAATATGATACACAGTACCTTATGTTTGCAGACGATATTATTAAAAATACGTTGGATTGAAATTTTTTTCAAATTTTATATTATAGGTACTGTTAATAATACTAATAAACAGTTGTAGATAAAATTTTGTACGTAACACGTGTGATAGGAATTATTAACGCACTTATGTGATTACACGACTCGGCCTACGGCCTCGTCGTGCAAATTTCACATGCGTGCGATAATAATGTCCATATCCCACTAATTACGTAAATAACTATAATAGGTGTTGAAATTTATTACCAAATTATTAACGATTTTTGAATGAAACCAAATTTATTTTAATTTTGACTTGGCTGGAGAAAAAATAGTATATATCATATGGACTAAAAGTGCCTATTTTCACTCGCAATTTTGCATTCGTTAGGCTGCGCTGCGCTCCGCCTCGCAATTGCAAATACTGCTCTTAAAAAAAATATGCACTTTTAATCCTTAGAATATAATATACTATTATTTTATGACATTCTAACGATATGATAGACTACTACTGCACGTTATAGGAACGGTTTTTATTGGGATAGCGCTTTTTTCCGCTTATTTTGGAAATGTTGTTAATAAAACGCGTCTGTTGTTACTTTTTTTGTGTATGATTATTTTTGTTTTCAAAATATGTATGACTGAGTTTGGTGGTTTTGTGTATTGAAGTGTGTATCGATTAACAACTATTCCAATGATAAATCATAAGAAAACATGGATAAAAACTTATGATGCTATCCTGATAACGCAGGTGATTGATTATTCTAAATTTCTCTTTCTAATATTAGTAACCAAATTTGACTACATTCGGCTGGAATACTAGCTACACATTTATCAATATATTGAAAACATTGTTCTTTATACAAAGATCATAAATTTTATTTAAGATGGATCAACGGCTACGTATTGTTTTGGATGAATTGAATAGAAGGTAAATTTATATAAGGGTTGAAAAATAATCTAAACTATACACATGTAATATTTTTAGACAGACATGAAGGACTAATTTTCGTGTCTTACGAGACCGAAGTAATCCCTTTGAGTTGCCTGAGGAAGTGTTACGGCAGATGTATCGAGTAAACAGTGAAGCTGCTTATGAATTATTCCAGGACTTGTTGCCTTATTTGAATCATGGTAGTCGTAATACTAGAACACCTCCCATAGTTAGGTTTTTCACAACCATTCATTTCTTAGCTCATGGGAGTTATCAAAAATCTGTGAGTGTAGATTATATAAATGGGTCATCACAATCTAACGTTAGCCGATCAATTTGTTGTCCCCGAAGGCTTCATTTGTACTCAATTCATCCAAATACATTATATATTGTGACCTTGTCTTGATGGACCGACTTTTAACTTCGTCCTTTTCCATAATAAAAGTTACGTAAATGTCAATCAAAAATCCTTTCCTAACCTATCAAAACAGCTACAGATGTCAAAAATTATACCAACCTTTATAGAATTGTGAAAATATGATCGTTATGTTTTGTCCCTAGATTTTAACGTAACGACATTATTACAGAATCTAACTCTGAAAAATTATCGTTAACATAATAATCGTTACCGTAACGACGTTGTTGCGTAAAGACAAGTTACAGAATAGGCACCTTAGACAGCAATGGATTTTACAAATAAATTATTTTATCCAGAGTTAAGTTGATTCAATTAATTTCATTTCCCCATATTCCCAATTGTCATTACTTTGCACAAATATTATTTATAGCCTTTATAATAATTTTAATATTTAGAAAATACGCGTTAATAATAAATTTTTGTGCAACAATAACTTTCTATTGTTGGTTTACCGATTGTAAATGTTATATATCCGGATCTGCCACAGGTTAACCATTCAATAACTAATCACATTTGATTGACATTTATGATTGTCAACTGTATAAGATGTGAAACCGTGAAAAGAGATAATCTTAATCGAAAGTTTGGAATCGAGAATTGGAATAATTAACTTTTGATTTATTGCGACATGTCAATAGTTTTGGATATTTCATCGAAGTTTGTCAGTAGCGCCGAAATCAATATTCTGAAGGGGTACACGTACACGTTTAAACATATAAAGTGAGGTCCCAGTTACTTCAGACTGTGATTTTAAAATTGATGAAATTTTTAAGATCGGTAGTACCTATAACTTGAAGTTAGAAAGGAATGGATACTTGATAAGCTGAGAGCGGGTTCGTTTTACAGGTAGCAGGTATCAAAGGTGGGAGAAAATGAGCTTACCCCAAAGTAGAAAAGCTGGTTTTTACAAATGTCATATATGATATTGTTATAAACAAACATATACAGTTGCCAGACACTTCCTGTGGGCCATAACTTCCAACAGACACCTTAGAGTCGTAAGAAATCTAGGAACTTCTGTCATTTTCGGAAGGCTGAATGTTATTTATATTTTCCAAAAGCCAGACAAATCTGTCGGAGTCAAACATCCTCCCAGACTCGTTAAAGGTTCCTCTATGCGTGGAAGCGCGAGAGCATTATTCAATCGCTTAAGTAGGAGCTAGATGCAATCATATGCGTGAATATGATATCCTTATCCTTATATAATTCCAGCTCGTGACTACTCGGAGCTAGTGTTATGCTATGGTTGAAATAATACCCTTCTTGGCTGCGTCATCGATTGTGACGTATATCCGGGTTTTGAGTATGTCGTTTATTTTATTTGCTATTTTGACATATAGCTAACCTTAAATTTGATAAATAAAATCATCAGGATCGTATTCAGCCAAATTCGAAAAGACTATGAAATTAATAATTACCAGCTTCTTTTTCTAACTGGAAATACTTGAGAACTTTCAAAATACTGATGTTTTTCTGTGTATCCATGCATATTTTTGTATTATTTGAATAAATAAAACAATAAGATTGATAGTCCCTTATCATAAATAATAATTGACCGTAAACAGCAAAGTACAGACCTGTCGAGAACTGTCAGTGTGACAGTAGTAAAAGACCTGAGACACATTGACGCTACAGAAGTAACGGCTTCATAGTATTTTAAATTCTCAATTGATAGGTTGAGCTTGCGCGTAATCAAAACATCAACCAATAAAATTTTTGTAAGTCAAATATTAGGCTTAACGTTTGTAATACATTTAAACTGTTCATTATTGTGATATTTTGATGAGGAATAATCACAGTCCTACCTTTTTTTCCTTTTCTTCCCACGTAATGTGTAAGAAGGACATTAACAATCGATGACGCACACCAAAAAGGGTATTATTTCAATGCGCATTCCATTCCTAGTTCGTGCTTAAGAGGGCATTGTGCCGATGTTACTGGTAACATGCTAAATATTGATTGATTGATCAGGCTTCCAGATCTGGGCACCTCAGCCTTTAGGCTTTTTGTGCTATTGGTTGTACCGAATTTGAGAATGGCTCCCATTGCCGCTGTTGTGCTGCTTCTCAACACATCCGTTATGTAAAGACAAGCAAGCCTCTGAAGTTTTGATAGCTCCAGTTTAACTTCCCTATGATCTGTTTTTGGACACCAAACTGAAGATCCTTAGGTATACATGTATGCATGTATGTATTTATTTTGGGGAGACATTCACTGAGACGTAAAAGATCTATTGTGTCCCATTACTTCTACTTAGTTTCTGAGGAGGATCTCAGGAACTATTAGTCCCTTAGTCCTATTTCCCGGAGGAATTCTAGGATGTCTACAGGCTTCATCTTAGGTAAATGTTCCTCTTCTATCCAGTAATCTCACAGGTGCTGTGCTCTAGGATTTTGAAGTGCTGTGCAGTTGGGAAGTATGTGGCGACAATGTCCCGTTAGGATCCCTGTTAAAACTCTTGGAGCAGTTATACTTTGACTTATGCATTCATTTGATCTCAACAGGTTGTAGTCACCCACAAGAGTCTTTGATTGTATAAGCACTACTAGAACTTTTCAATGGTCAGATCTTCTCTTTTTCTCGGCTTTACCTATTTCTTCCAATATCACATTAGGGCTGATTCCCCAAAAGAGTTCTGGCCCCCAGTATTTCAGTCCCCCTCTTTGCTAGTTCATCTGCTATTTCATTTCCTTCTATTCCAGTGTGTCCTGGAATTCATAGTAAGGTGACTATATTGTTCTCGCCTAGTTCATTGAGTTTGTCTAGGCATTCCCACACCATTTTGGAACTGATTACACAAGAGCTCAGTTTGACTATCCGACATAATAATAATCCTTTTTCTCCTGTATCCTTCATCAATATTGAACTGGGCGCACTTTATTATGGCGTGGATTTCCGCTTGAAAAATACTTGGGGTTTTTCCCAAGCTTTCAGAGTGTTTGGTTCCTGGCCCGAACACTCCTATCCCAGTTCCTTCTATTGCTTTTGAACCATCTGTATGTACCATTGAATGGCATTCTTTCCAAGTCTGGTAATAGTATTTGGATCCCATTCCTTCTTGTTGCTCAATTCCGTAACGAATTTCTTTGAAAAGTTATACTTCTTCATCATACCGTCTTTTGGCATGTCCCACGTTGTCTGATTTTTAAGAAGTGATGCTTAGGTAACCATAGGTCTCACCACAGCCAGTGTACAATCCGTGAATTTACTTCCCATGTGATTGGTTACGGCCATTTTCACTTTATTGATTTTGTCATGTAGCTGTGAATTTCAGGTTAGCTGTTCATGCAAAATTATACCCAGATACTTCGACCTCCTGTCTCAAGCACAGCTGCACATTGAAGAGACTTGGCAGTTTTAGGCCAGCGACACATTTGCGGTTGCGGCTGCAGTTGCAACCGCGCGGTCACAACCGCTATAACGTTCATACATACAAGCATACACCTTGTCATACCGAGTCCGTCAGTACAATAATCAACATGGATTTGGTAAAAACGTTTGGTATAATTTATGCTCAAATTAAGAAATCGAAGCGAAAAAGGAGGTACTGGGTCCATCCTTTACACAAAACGCGCTTGACGAATGGTCAATTTCATTGTCTTTTTCTACGGTTGAGAGATCTTTGTATGCCTTGTCGGTAACATCCCACAAGCACGTCTTACTTTGCACCAGAACAATAAATTTTTCGGTATCGAAGACGTCCATGTTCAAAACTCGACTGGCTAGGTTTGTGGCTGCGCGGTTAATATGAACAGTCAGGCAAGTAACAACATGTTGCAAGATGCGGATGCAAAGGCGGTTGCTGCCGCTTGGCCGCTAGTGTGGTACCATTTCATAAACAACCATGTATTTTACAGAACAACGGTTGTAACCGCGCGGTTGCAACCGCAACCGCAACCGCAATTGTGTCGCCGGCCTTAGTGTCTTCCATACTACATATCACTGATGATTATTTTTATGTTCCCACATATATTCCAGTTTCTTCAAGTCAAAATATGTACTAGAGATGCAACGGATATTGGTTTTGCTAGATAATGGATACCAAATATTTAGCCAAAGATGCAAATACAATGATAGTTTGAATACAGTTTCTTCATTTTAAATCTTCCAACTTTAATCTTGCAATTTTTGTGCATAATTTTTTTCTTATATCGTATATCATTAAAAATGGTTCTATTGTGTTATTACCTAATAAAACTTTCCTATGTAGTTTAATCTATATTGTATAACATTCGAATACCCTCCCTATGCGCTACTGAACTTTTAAATTGATCAGACTTATCAAGGTCTCAAACTTGACAGTTCCACGTCTAATCTTTTCACTATCGATTAAGAAATTGAAGATGTGGTAACAAATGATCGTAAAACTGACCTTTTAAATATTCAATCATGCTTTCAACGTTAACAAAAAACATTTCCAAACTACTTTTTTTTCACAATGAATTAACTTTTGGTAATTAAAAATTAAAACCGTGCGTGTTTATGGTAATAATATCAATTTGTTGATGGGATATTTCGCCATTGGTGTTTGATGTTTTATTGAAATTTTGCAATCCTATTTTCTGGGGGCGTTCGAGTATTACGTGAGCATAATTAAAAAGGGGTTAGTCTCATTTTTTTAAATGAAAAAAATAATGTTTTAAGGTGAAATTATTTAGAACAGTTTCATTTAGAAAAGTAATATAAGTAAATGTTTAATATTTTAGCTATACCAAAAAGTGATCTATCTTATGATTGACTTAATATACAGGGTGTCTCACGACGAGTTAAGACTATCTGTATATGGCAAAATACTTGTAGTAAAGTCATGGAAACTTCTACGTTTGGGTTTTCGGATACGGTCTTTTTAACTAAAATATCTTCAAAGATGGCCGACTTACGGTTCTACTGGAAGTCGACTGTAACTTTGTTATTTTGAATGCAACACCCTATATATTAATACATTTTTAAAATCTACGTAAAATTTTAGTATACTTTTGTCTGAAAACTGTTTTCGAAAAATGCATCATTTTTGAGTTATTATTTCATTTGTAAAAAACTTGAGGGTTGCAGGCCCTTATAAACTATTTTTTTACGATGATACCCTTGAGGATATGAAAATGGTTTCTATTCGGTTGCTTTTAGCAAGGTCAGACGTATTTGAATCTATGTCAAAAAAATTCATTTTATACAGGGTCTGTATAAAAAGGGTTCAAAGTTTAACTTCATAAATATCAAGTTTCCTCATTTTTTTAAATAGAACCACCTGGTTTTCTCTATTTTAATGCATTCAGGGATAGAAAATAAGGCAACTTCATGTATACTTTCCTATACCTAAACCTTACCGTTATCCAGATATTAAATGTTTTCTGTAAATTTTTAGAGATGCAGGTGTGGCCTAAATTTTATTTTGACCCGTTGATCTAAGAGATGGAAAAGATTATGTAAACCTGCTTTTAATACATGGTAAATATGGCAAAGTTGTATCAAGAACTTGTGCTTTATTTGCAGTAAGATATCCAAATAGACCAAGATTGAAATTGCACATTCTTGAAAGAATACCTAACAATTTGAAGCTAATTTAAAAAGTTAATTTTAAGCAAAAGTTAATCGAGTCAAACCATTTGTGACAATAATAAGATATGCTTGTATCAACGGGTCAAAATAAAATTTAGACCTAAAAAAATTTACAGAAAATATTTAATATTATCTGGATAACGGTGAAGTTTAGGTATAGGAAAGTTAACATGAATTTGCCTTATTTTTCACCCCCGAATGCATTAAAATAGAAAAAACCGGGTAGTTCTATTTAAAAAAATTTGATATTTATGAAGTTCAACTTTGAACACTTTTTATACACACCCTGTATAATAATAATAATAATAATAATAAATGATTTTATTGCTGTGTTATAAAAATACAATACATGCAAAGGCGACGTTCGCTCTTAGATGATGTTCTCATACGAGAAGCACCAGCTAAGTGGCGCTCTTCCACGCAACCGCAAAACTAAAGATTCAATATTCTTTACCTACAATAATTTCTTACATGCTCAAATAACAAAAGTTAAGTAACCCGATTTTGTAAATATTAAAATGAATAACGCCAGTTTTATCTGCTTAGCTTATAATTTCAATGTTATGCTATTATTAAGTAGAGACTTCTTAAGATTAAGTTTAAATTGAGTATAAAGTGAAAAAATTTTCAACATAGATTCAAATACGTCTGACCTTGCTAAAAGCAACCTGTTCAGAAACCATTTTCATATCTTCAAGGGTATCCTCGTAAAAAAATAATTCATAAGTGCCTGCGACGGTCAAGTTTTTTACGAAAAAATTAATAACTCAAAAGGTACGCCTTTTTCGAAAAAGGTTTTCAGACAAAAGTATACTGAAATTCCACGTAGATTTTAAAAATGTATTAATATATAGGGTGTTCTATTTAAAATAACAAAGTTACAGTCGACTTTCTGTAGAACCGGAAGTCGGCCATCTTTGAAAATATTTTAGTTGAAAAGATCGGATCCAAAAACCCAAACTTGTTAATTTTCATGATTATACTATAAGTATTTTGCCATAAACAAATAGTTTTAACTCGTCGTGGGACACCCTGTATAGTAATAGAAATAATTTATACAGCAATTCGGACAAATTGGATGTAATATACCCCTTGTGTGCCAAATAAAATCACCCCCATTATCCTTTCCCTCCTACGTGCAGGCAGTGGCGGGTCTAAGATTTTTGGTGCTTTATGATTGATGATTTTTAGGAACTCTACTAACAAACAAAATTTAAAGAACTGAAACTAAGTAGTACAGGTACAGTGAAACTTATAGGCACGTTATTCTCATTATTGCATCCTAGAGGCTTAAAATTTGTGGTCCAGTAATTATTTTTCCACCTTTATCCAAAGTATACATTTTCTGACCTCATTTTATAAAGCAAGGTCGTACTTTTCTTCTCTACTTCTTAGTTTTAGTTCTTCAATAAATTTTGTTTGTTAGTTTCATGAATGAATTATTTAAAAATCACTTGTTATCTAAAGGAGGCGGAAAAATCATATGCATAACATTGGGGTAAAGTGCCTTTTCTTCCCCTGAATGATTACTACCCGAAGCGTAGCGCATGTGTCATGGGCTACCGGTCTAATACATGTTCAATAATCTATTATAACAAGTTGTCAAGAATCAGGAACCGTGCATAATGTATGCAATGGTTCATAACTAATTTTTGCAACAATTTATAAACATTTGACACCAATTTTTGGTGGAAACAATAAATATTTTGTGCTTATCGATATATTTAGTTACGTTCTGTACAATATAACAATTATTATGATTACATTACATTACATTAATATAGAATACTTTAGTGTTAATTCCAATTAATTGAACGCTAGATATATCCAGTGATGCGAGAAGAATCAGTCACGGAACATCCTTATTAATAAGTCCTAATTCTCTTCAAGATTAATGTGGATGTTCAAATTTTTTGGTTTGAATAAGAACTTGCAAGTACGAAACATGGCTATATGCGTGCCCTTCAAGGCATAATTAATAGATTTGGAGCACTACTTTTTCAGAACACACCCTTCAGTAGCTAATCTGGCAACAAGCTGTGTGTAAGGCTTTTCAAATTACTCCTCCTGGTTATTAATGGTGAGTTCAGCAGGTAGAACTCTGTTTGCTCGATGTACTTTATTCAGTACGGGCACAGCATTTAGAGTAAAAAGATCCATCTCCTACCTGTTCGGTTACAGTGATACAGAGTAAAAAGTGCACACTCTCAATGCTCCTAGATTATTTCTAGAGCAAAAAGTGTTTTCTGTATTTGATAGGTTATGTTGTCATATTTATCTCAACTTTTGGTTCGAATATAAATAGTAATATAGTGAAATGGAAAATACGGTGAATTTAGATGAATTAATAGCTGTTACAGGTCCAGATAACCAGTAGGTATATTATTCAAGATAATCATTTGTTCAGATTCAGATTCCACTATTCGTGTTTTGTCGTGTAATTTTTCAAAAGTGTCTGCTTTCAACCTAAAATAGATCCTAAATTGATTGTCATTCATTCGTGGAACTGTAACTTCAGCAAAGTTATCAACTTTTGTCCAGTAACTGAAGGAGCAAACCTATCAATATATTTGTCCAATAATTTTTTTGGCTTGATTTGTAGGCCTTGACAGGTACTTCAAAGGGAGAAAAAGTTCTCCAAGATTGTGCCTTGGCTAAGGGTCCAAAATGGCCCCTAAGCCCCCCAAAAAACGGTTTCCCGCAATTATGTCCCGAAATATGCAATTTGGACAATTTTTGTTGGGATAAAAAGTGAAGGTCGTTAAATTATCTACAAAAATGGTCTCTATCATTTTTTTCCAAAATGCCATAGTTTTCGAGATAATCGCATCCAAACGTCCCCTCGCTTACGCAGCCGCACTACCTCTATAACTGCTACCGTCTATAAAATTAACTTGTAAACCGGCGGACAAATTATTCCATAACCCGGTCAAAAATCAATATTTTTCGATGTTTTAAAGTTCATTGTAATGGGAATATCCGTAGGTATCAATATGTGTACCTTAAACCCCGTTCTCGCCCGTCGAGGACATTGCAAAAAGTGGCCAATGTTATTTTTCCCCAATATTTTGGCCTCTTCCATTAAATCATTGATATTTTATTTATTTTAAATGGTTTATTATCTCTTGTTTTTTCAAATGGGGTCTGGGAAGGTCCTGAATGTTCCATACAGTTATACTGATCTTAAATGGGACAAAGATATCCAGAATATCCCCATAGGGCTAATAATATCAAAGCTACTATTTGTAAAATCTTCTTCTTTTTTCTATTCATATATATTAAGTCAATCACTAGATAGGGCACTATTTGGACTAGCCAAATATATATCAAGTATACATCATGTCAAAAGTAACTTCTGTCATTCTGACCATATTCTGACGATGATATTTATATCGAAACAATTGTCAATAATTTACTTGCAATTTACACATTTTTACAAATATATTGTGGAGTCATTTAGAAACAGTTAAATTCATTTAAAACCATATGACGGAGTAAACGCTTCTCGTGGTGCGTTTGTGAATTATTTTCAATTTTCGTCTTAAATTTGGCTAGTAGTGGAAAAAATTGTATATACAACATGGTGTTGAAGACATTTATAAACCTCGTACCTTATTCCGCTCGGGGCAAAGCCCCTTGCCAAATAATATTGGTGCTCGAACAATAATAAAAGTCTTCTTTTATCTTCAAATATGAATATTTATGCAAACAATGCATTCCTAGGCTATTTATCTAGCTCGTGTGACACATCATCAATTGGCTCATCAACTAATCAAATGAAATTCAACTTTGTCATACTATAATTTTCATAATACATACTGCATTTTGAATATTTTACCGAAGAACTACCGAGTATCTTGAAAACTCTGAACAACAAACTGTGGATATGTAAAAGATTTTCGTTTATTGTGTGAACTTTGTTTAATTTAACCCGTGAAATTATCATTTCTTAGAACATAATAGTATTTCTTATATGCAATTAAATTTTGTTTATTGCAAACTGCAGTTTTCTTGCTGCATTGCGAAAATTATCAGAGCAATGATTCTAATTATTTTGGTGTGACAAATTCGTTTCATTGAAAACTATTTTATTTTCGAAACACTATTTGACAGAAAGAACAAAAGTTTAATAAAAAACATTATTGGTGCAGCTTGATACACCATATTATTTAATACGATCTGTTAATTACGAATTAACTATCCTGACTATTACGTGACGATATCCATCGCGTAATGATTTTTACAAGAAAATCGTTTTCTCTTTGAGAACAATACCCATCATGTGGATTTCCGTGCGTATTTTATATTTTTATAATACCTATATCAATACTTATACTGTATTATATTAGAAATGAATGATAACATGCTCCACAATAATTATTTTTTAAAAGAATTCCTCTTTGATATTGTTGAGTAGCGTGAGATTTAACGAGTCGCTTTCCATTGAACCCGTTCTAAGTATCATAAAATATTATCATTAAGCTTAAATAAGCACCATTTGAAATATATAGTGTTGTCCAAGTAAATAAGTTGAATATGTGAGGCTTTTGCTTGATGAAGATTCATATTAAACGATGAAGCAAAACAATTCAATTTGTTTAAACCTTCATTAAAAACAACAGATCTAAATTTTCAAAATTAAACAAATCAGGAGTTTATGGGTGAAATTCATAGTCGACACTTGAGGGTCACTCATACTTCACTCATCCTTATTGTATGCAGAGACACTTAACAGGCGAAAAGTGAGGTTGAGTTTGAGTGTAACTTGAGTGAAATATAAGTACAGATTCCAGCTCCCTTGAGTGAAGATTTCTAAATTATTATAAACCACGTTTGTACCTTACACTGTCATTTTCCGACATCAAAATTTTGTTTGGTTGTTATTTGTCTGTTATAGTTTCAAATTTTTCAAGGAAATTAGTGTGATGGATGATTTTATTGATTTTGTGAACTATACAGGGTGTTTCAAAAAAAGGTAACACCGTCTCTAGGATAGGTAAAAAACAGAAAAATAATTGGGGTTGGCTTAGTGAAATTTTTTTCTAACGCCATCCGTTTTCAAGATAAAGGGCGTTGAAGAAAATGAAAAATTACACATTTCTTACGATTTTGTCGAAACTACTGGCACCATTGCAATGAAATTTTATACGAATATGTTTTGGAAGCTGATATATCCCATGAATTTGTTTTTATATCTAACTCTCATAGAGGGCGCTAGTTACACGATTCATACAACGTATTATTCAACATAACTTTTTTAAGGGTAGAATTATTAGTCAAAACTCCAAGTGAACATAAACATCGTTTAATTTTACACCAAAAAGGTACTCTTGGT
>CAJUYH010001395.1:37486-87037 GCA_910591685.1 Galerucella tenella | reverse complement strand
CATGTGGGTGGAGTATCAGTTAAAGATGGTACAAGAAAACTGATGTACAAACTTCTTACAAATGAAGTAGGTGTGAAATATTCCTGGGAAGGAGCGAAAGGAAAAGCTCCATTCAAACACCTCAATTTGGCTAAAGTTATAATAAGTAAGGTCATCTTTCTAAATTTGCTAAAACTACTAAGATATTATCAAACAAAAAAACGTGAATATCCAACTTTCGCTAATAACAAATATCCGCAGTCTTAAAAATAGGTGTTATCTACTACTGAACCAAAATACAATTTCATAATAAAAGGTAGACTTTTAGTAGACACTTTTTTTTTTGTAGGAAGTGTGAGACTGATGTTTCCTATGAGCACGGAGCTTGAGATAGTTGCTGTGATAAAACTTTGGCTGGTGAGAGCCAAAGATAGGATGGAGAAGACATCAAAGAAACCTGCTGAAGATAATGGCGGTGACAATAATAATGAAATTTAATTTTTTTTTCTCAATTGAAGTTTATTTTGTTTTTAGTTATGAATGTTTTTTTTATATGTGGTTTAAATGGATAAGTTTAATATTTTATTCTTTATTAGAGTTTATTTTGTTTTAAGTTATGTATGTTTTATTTGGTGTTGTAAATAAATAAGAATACTATTCTTAATATTGTTTCTTTTTTGGGTGCAGCAATCCATCTGGTCATCATGTTCATTAATATTAGGCAAAATTGAAGCAGAATTGATACAAAAATATTATTAATTTAATTTAAACAAACTTCATTGTAATAATTATGCATGTGATTCAATAATTATTACCACCTTACATATATAATTATTTATGTTACGGCTAAAACCCGTATATTAGATAATACTAGAATTACCCGGAAATTATATCCAAATAAAGTGGGTATAGGCAACGAAGGGGAAGGGTGAATGGGATGGTTATTTTTCCTCCCTCTTCGTTGCCTATACCCACTTTATTTGGTTATAATTTCAACATTATCCGGGTAATTCTAGTATTATCCAATATACGGGTTTTAGCCGTAACGTTTATACTAATTACAATTAAATGGTGGATGCGACAATCTGAGGGCAGATTTGAGGAATATACCTGGTATATGTATTGCACTAAATCTGGACATTTTTAGAATATAAAGGGAATATTCACCAAACAGTAATTCCTTCGTGGATATTCCTGTTATATAACATGCATATGTGAGGATATGCCGAATATCCCTAAAACATTCCAAACACATACACTGTGGTACATAGGGACATATTAGGTACATGCTAGGTACTTGATGTGACATACAAAAGTCAAAACCCTAGCAAGTCCTAGGGATATACATAATGCTATTTATGTACATTCTAGGAATGTACCTTGGACCATGCCGAACATTCCCAGTACATTCCTAGGATATTAAAATGTTACTTGGGTGTTAACTTCATAGATGTGCGGTTGACGTAATGAAAACTTACAACACACAATTGACGGTGTACTTTCAAAAAGATACAGTTGACCAACGATTTAATGAACGTTTGTTATCGATGCTGGTGTCTTTTATTGAAAAAAGGATGTTTGTTCTATTTCTACCAACAATCATTTGGAATAGTTTTCGACTTTGAAAAACAGTTTTTATGGGATTTCTGCTTCTTCAATTGATTTTATGGTTTTTGCAGTTTTGTTGATTTCACATTTAATAATCCTTCAAAATAAATCTGATGAATGATAGTTTGTAATAAATTTTGAATCTAACTTTTGGAATCTGCCCATTGGTTGAAAGTTGAAACTGTTTCTCCAGCTAGGTATTTGAATAGCTATTTGAATATTGCAATCTTCTGGAATTCTAATAATTGCTAGATGGTTTATTTTTAAATATTAGTCTGAAGTGCATTTGGATAATACCTACCTTAGTGTTATTACTGGATTTGGAATAATCAATAAGTTACTTGTTCTATGATGGTTTCTTGAAGATCCGCATCATTGGCGTAGCAATATTTCGGATAATGGCCTTCTAGTAATTCCATTGTGCAATTAGGTATCCCTCGACTTAAATTTTTGTCGGCAGTAATAGGTACCTACTTGTTTTCTAATATTGGACATGACATGAAGGGATGAAGTATTTCATGATTTTGTATAATTGGATATAAGGTGAAATTCGGCGGATTTAGATTTCACTATAGGTACCTACATGAGTAGTGTAAATTATGTTGGACTTGGAAAAGGCTACTTGTGATTTCAGAAACAGATATATGTCAAAATATCAAATTTTGGAATTTGTTTCTCCTTATGAATTGTTTGCAAATATTGTATATTTTTATAATTTTTTTAAATTTGAAATTACTGAACTATGAATAGAAGCTGCATGATTATTATTAAAGAACTTTAGGATACAAATTAAAAAAAATCAAGCTAAATAACATTATAACTTCAATTGTGAGACATTAAATGTTCGATATGTCCTCCATTCTCGTCGATGCATTTATCTACACGTTCCTTAAAAGATCGTCTCATATTAAATAACATCATTGTTTAAAAAAAACCCGCTGCTTTATTTATTTCTTTCCAAAGCTGGTCGCCGGTTTTGATGAGATCCTTAGAAACAAGTAGTTTCATTGCACTCCATACACCGAAATCGAGAGGATTAAAGTCTGGACTACGTGCTAGCCAACGGAAATGGCTACTCCGACCAATCCAGCGTTAAGGAAAGTTGTTATTTAAATATGTTTTGACTGCTCTCATATAATGCGGCGGTGCACCATCTTGCATGAACCACCTATTTTGTCTTATATTCAGTGGCAATTCTTCCAATAGATTAAGAAAATCATTTAGCAAAAAATGTAAGTATTTCTTAACATTCAAATTACGGGGTAACTCTTATGGTACTAAGAAATTGTTACCAATGATTCCACACCATAGGTTTATTTTGAATTCATTGAATAATCCAAAGATAATTGTTCCTTAAATAAAAAATACCACGGCAGTAAATAAAATTCTGTCGACGAGGTGTGATCAAGATTTTGTCTGATTCGCATATCACTTGCAAATTGGTATTTTAACGATAGATCTGCTGGCGATAAATTTTGTACCAGAGTAAAATGGTATGGGTTATACCTACTTCTTGATGTGTTGTCTTTTTAAAATAGAACTTTCACTGATTTATAAAGCAGCAGATAATCGCCGTGTATTAATCTTCAATGCGAACCTTTATTTCGCCATCTTTATCAGGCGTAGTTATTCTTGGTCGGCCAAAGTTATCACGTCTATCTCGTCTAAATTCCTAAATAGATTTTTGAATGTTTGATGATTAGGTTGCTGTCTGTTTGGATATCTTCTCTTTCGCAGCACGCCCATTAAAATTTTGCTGACAGTAAATAGCAACTATATCTCTCATATCTGTATTGGAATAAATATTATGCCTCGGCATTTTCCGCTTTTTTCAATTTAACCAATAATATTGAAACAAATCGAATGCTTTGCTGTCAAAATCATTCGTGGTGTCCGCCAACTACGTTAATAGTTCCCGAAATTAATAATTATTTTTTCTACTACCGTGCGTTTCAACCCACTTTCCCGCACGCATTTTAGTTTTGAAAGTGTCACTTTCCCGCACTAGTGCGGGAAAGTAAAATTATGCAAATGCTGACCTTATTAGATAGTTTTTTTACTTCGGAAGTTATAACTATTGTTACAACAGGTAAATAAATATTTACGAAATAGTCCATAAAATAAAATCTACATCTTTCCTAGCTTTTTGTTGCATTTTTAATTTTTTGGAAATATAAAATAATGAAGATATTTTGATATAACCCTGTACATAATTGTCATAATTGTTGTTATTTATATTAAGCTTCAATTTTATTTTACACGTTTAACCTATTTTGTCCTTGTTTTTTAAAATACTGGGTGTTACCCGTGAATAAATAAATAAATACATTCTTTAAAGTAGTGTCACAAAACAACTATCAAACCACCCGGGTTTGATATAAGAAAAATATATCAAATAAAATTATTTCATCTACAAATGACTAAAAACCGTTACCGTAACCTTCATCGTCATCTTTATGTGACCTGCAACCGATGCCATCCTCATCGACGTCATCTACTTACCAGTTAATACCAAATAACTCTACTGGATCGGCAATTTAAAGTAATTTACAGAATGCAACAAATTGTGTTTTTGATATTAATATTTATAATAATTAATAGTTTTTGGTTAAAGTTTTGTATATGTATGTTGTAATAAAATAACTTTTGAATAATGGGTTGGTATACTTTTTTGTATATAAGGTCGTAGAAAAAATAATGTTCCTAACTCATGCGTAAAGTCTCTTTCCCGCCCTTGACCGCTTGCCCGAACTCCGCTCCGCGTCGTTCGGGTCAACTGCAGTCGCGTGCGGGAAAGTATCACTTTTCGCATTTGTTAGGAAAATAACTATACAGGGTGATTCATTACTAATTGGAAATAATTTAATAGTAGAATCCCGACTTCAAATTATGAAGATTTAACCCAAAACACCTAAATAAAATGTAGCTGCTTACTTAGTTACAGGGTGTTTTGTTTAAAAATTTAAAAACTATTTGTGTTCAGTACTTTAAAACTGTTTTACCTATTCATTTCATATTTGGCAGAAAGTGTAGACACTGTACACCCTACCAAATAAAAATAAACAAACGTTTCTGGCTACTACCAGAGGCGTACGACTGGGGCAAGTGACAGGTTAATTGTTCCCAAATTCTACGCCACTGGCGGAATAGAAATTTTAGCACAATTTTTTGATTCTCCAATACTTTTTACGTAAATAAAGTACTCTTTTTTCATAACGATAAAGTCAATATTTATCGAGATATTTCAAGTTAAACACGAAGCTGCCCAATTTTGATGTGTAATAACTATGTCGATGTTTTGAACCAGTGAATTGCATTAAATACGTAAATGAAACTTTAATCCGTGTCAACAATAAAGATCAAAACTATTAAATGAACGGATGAATTAAAAACAAATTGTAGTTATGAAAATTATAATCTAAATAAAAGTAGGTTCTGACAATTTTAATAACGTATCGGAAATATCAGAAACGAAAAGGTTATTACACATCAAAATTGGGCAGCTTCGTGTTTAACTTGAAATATCTCGATAAATATTGACTTTATCGTTATGAAAAAAGAGTACTTTATTTACGTATAAAGTATTGGGGAATCAAAAAATTGTGCTAAAATTCCTATTCCGCCAATGGCGTAGAATTTGGGAACGATTAACCTGTCACTTGCCCCTGTCGTACGCCTCTGGTAGTAGCCAGAAACGTTTGTTTATTTTTATTTGGTAGGGTGTACAGTGTCTACACTTTCTGCCAAATATGAAATGAAAAGGTAAAACAGTTTTAAAGTACTGAGCACAAATAGTTTTTAAATTTTTAAACAAAACACCCTGTAACTAAGTAAGCAGCTACATTTTATTTAGGTGTTTTGGGTTAAATCTTCATAATTTGAAGTCAGGATTCTACTATTAAATTATTTCCAATTAGTAATGAATCACCCTGTATACCTACTTTGGGAAGGAATAAATAGATAAGCGGGTTTTTTTATACAATATGAGACGATCTTTTATGGAACGTGTAGATAAATGCATCAACGAGAATGAAGGACATATCGAACATTTAATGTTAAAGTTATAATGTTATTCAGCTTAGTTTTTTTTTGAATGTTTTCAATAATAATCATGCAGCTGATCCCCAAAAAGGGGATTATACCGTAAACGTTATAAGTTTTAAGGCTAATAGCAAGTATACTTTTCTTCTATTAAAATAACGTGTCTTGAATATTCTTCTAAAAAAATACCGCTAACTTAAACAACAACAAAATTTAGGGCACATTGATGCTCTCTACAAATAACATCGAAGTAGGTCCAAAAACGTTAGTTATTGCAAAAAAGAAATCTTAAAATTTAACCCTTATATTCCTTATTAGCAGCATTTTATTAAAGCAAGTTGGTTTCAATCGCAATATTTAAAGTGAAGAATCTACCACACTTCTATGTACGATTACTTAAGGACCATCCTGTATATAAAAATGTGGAGTAGAAAAAAGGTGTATGCAAAGATCATGTAATACATGATCATAGATCTATGATCCTACTTTTCTCAAATTTCAATATTTAATAGTTCTCGAAATGACCTTAACGTGTACTTTATTTTGGTCCTCAAACTCCCCCTTATGTACTTTAGTAGTTCCTCAAAGTTCCTCTTCTGTACTTCAGTCGTTCCCCAAACTCCACTTTTCGAGAAAGTCCTCAAAATGACCTAAGCGTAACTTGGAGTTCCTTGAAGTGTACACTTTATGACACAGTATATATGTGGCACTTTGGGGAGTTCCTCAAAATGACCACATGTTCCTCGAACTAACCATTACGTTCAGGTTTTATTCCCTGAAGGGAACGCTACGTATATATATATATATATATATATATATATATAAAACTGAAAGATGGGTGTGGAAAATCAAAAAAAGATAGTTGAGTCGATATCTAATTTATTCAGTTCGCATCCTGATATTCAGTTATATATATAAAATCAAAAAAAGATAGTTGAGTCGATATCTAATTTATTCAGTTCGCATCCTGATATTCAGTTATATATATATATATATAATATATATATGGTTTTTATTATGAATCTCTATTACTATTACTATTACTCTATGTATCCCACTATCAACCCGGCTGCCGTATAGACGGGTTTATAGTGATAATATCCGGCAAAATCACGGTGGACGGATGCTGTTTAAACGGACACGGTGAGTGTGAAAGCTTTGATTAAAATGTATATCCTTCAACCGTGTAAACGGTGCCGTGTAAACGGCAACCGGGTGTGTGTGAAGCCACTCTGAAAATGACTAACTCTCCTATAACAGGGAGAATAGCTCTACTATAATTTAATTTAAATCAGAAACTTCAATTAAAATTATGCTCGAACAAAAAAATTGTATCGTAAGGAAATACTTGTTTTTTTTATGGTATTGTCCACTTAATTTGGATCATAATTATTATTTTTTCATTTCATCGTTCAATTTTTATTTAATTTTGGATGATGAGGATAATATTATTCGATATTAACCAGCAAAGCACCCGATATTTCTCTGAAGACAAATTGGATGGAAGAATATCATACGAGACTACAAAAAATTTAACGAATGGACTTGGCTGGTATTGTAAAAAATAAAATACCTGATCCATGAGAAAAAAACAAAAAAGAATATCACCAAATAAACTTTTTTTATTACTTGTTGCTCTATCTAATTGTCGTCTCGTAAATTTGCTTCATCCCCACGTCGTTGCGTAACCTTGGAAATAGCAACTCCGTGTTTGCAGGTATAAGATAGCAAGCAACAGTCCGTTACGATGCTTTTCAATGATATCCACAGGTAGGTCGAAGGAGACGGCTTCGGCGTCAGTCGTGACGGTGAAGTGGGAGCGGTCGATCGATGGGGACGGCACCGGTACAGCTACTACCGCCACCATCGCCGGAGGGCAGAAAGTACAGATCCAAGGGTCAGGGTTGAAGGAACATATTAATATCGTTAGCGCTTTTCTTCTGCTCTATCGTAATCTCTTGAGAGAGACAAACGATTGCGCTTTTAATTAAGGGGAAAACACCCCCGAGAAAGAAGAGAAACGTAGAAATTTGGTTTCTTTTTTGTGATAATTGAAACATGGGAAGTTCAATTATTGTTATCTTTGTTGAAAAGACAAATCAGAATAATTTTCAATCGACTGTTCGACCTATCCATATGTATAAAACATTAACGGAATAACTTCATCTTAGCGATTGTCTGATAGCGAACGCGGGGGATTTAATTCCTAACATCGCCACATGGACTTGAATAGCTATCATGGGACCGATAATATTGACAAGAGTCAACAGATGTACGGAAATTGGACCGGGTCCAGCAAATGGCATGTCCCTCGACATGATGGAAGTGATGCGTTTAAAGGGCGTATCAACTGACCCTTTAAAAATTACCAATATGTATTTATTGTTCTTGCAATTAATTCCAAGCCAAACACTAAGTAAGGTTGGTGTGGTTTCAGATTTCACCAAACAAATTCAGCTTCTTAACAAAGCCGATAAGTTTATTTTTTGAATGATATTTCAGATCCAAGGGCGTGGGCCATATCGGAATTTTCCTCCTTCAAGTCACCAGGACCTGACGGAATGGGACGGAATGGGGAATGGATATTCTTATGCCGCACCTGGTTGGAATTTTCAGAGCCTCTTCAGCTCTGAGGTATATTCCCAGTAAGTGGAGAGAAGTACGAGTGGTATTTTAGTGGTATTTTACAAAAAGCATTCCGACCAATTAGTCCCACATCGTTCTTTTTGAAAACAATAGAGAGGTTATGCGAGCGGTATATGAGAGATGTAGTGCTAGTTCACAACCCACTTCATCCAAATCAGCATGCATATACTCCGGGAAGGTCCATTGATTCGGCCCTTCACCAAGTAGTTGGCAGAATCGAAAGATCATTGGACAACAAATAATCCACCCTGGGTATATTCATAGATATCGAGGGAGCGTTTGATAAAACAGCCAACAATTACCCAGCAACTCAACTCCAGGAATGTACCTCTGGTAGTAGGAGAATGGATACTCAAGATACTCTCTAGTAGAGCAATAAGTATCAATGTAGAGGACATCACAGTAAGAGGACTGGTCATGAGGGGATGTCCACAAGGAGGAGTCTTATCACCCCTTCTGTGGAACATAGTCTTAGACTGCCTGATTAATCACATCAACAACAATCGATTCTACACAATTGCATACGCAGATGACATAGTTATCTTGCAGACTGGGAAATTTGTGAACACACTTTGCTATAGAGCGCATTATGGGCTTAAATTAATTGAAACATGGTGTAAGGAACACTCACTGTCGATCAATCCCAGAAAGACTGAGATGGTCCTTTTCACCAGGAAAAGAAGTTTATCGGGTTTAAAACCTCCCGAAATCTTCAAAAGCAAACTAAACTTTTCGGAAGAGGTGAAATACCTTGGTATTACCCTCGACAGGAAACTAACATGGAACTCTCACCTACACAGCAGAGCAAAAAGAGCATATATGGCTTATGAGCAGTGTTGGAGGACAGTGGGACGCACATGGGGTCTGTCACCTCATGTGGTCACCTGGATCTACACTGCAATAATAAAACCCATGTTAAGGTATGGAACAATTGCACGGGGACCGAAGGTTCTACAAGCAACGGCCATCCAAAAATTATATCAAATACAGCTAATGGCTGGTTTAAACATCACAGGAGCCATGAGAACAACACCAACCGCAGCAATGGAACTAATTACTGGTCTGACCCCTCTGGACCTGTACGTCAAGGAGGTTGCGTTAATAGCCATGGTACGATTGCGCACGGCTGGTGTAAGCCCCGAAGTAGGAGTGGGCGAATTGAGGTTAAGCCTATTGCAGGAAGCGCTATCTCTGCTGCAGGCAGCCAATTATGCAATTGAACCCAGGTTTTTGTTTAACAAACCCTACAAAATACAAATAAAACAGAACACAGAGCCAGATGCTGCAAATGCAACACGCATATATACAGATGGTTCGAAAATGGAAGAAGGCTCAGGATGTGGAGTTTACTCAAGAGCACTAAGCCTGAAGATTGAGTGGGGAATGGGAAACAATACCAGCGTGGTTCAAACAGAACTGGCTGGTATCTTCATTCCCACAAAAGAACTAACCAGAAGAGGAATGTCTGGCAAAAACATAACAATCTGCACTGATAGTAGACAAGCCCTCCCACTAAGCAAAAAAACATCGCAGTTTCGTTACTGATACGTTGAAAGTTACATTGTTACGTTATCCAAAAACGATTTGTTACGGCTTTTTCTTGTTCATAGTTACGTAAAATGTCCGCAAACATGACAAAATCCCAGTTACGTTTACAAATAAACGTTTTTGTTACAAAACTATAACATATTATTTCCGTTCTTGGAATGTTCCAGCTACCTCGTGATTTTAACGTTACGATCATGTGACTGAAGTTACGTTTTCGTTTCGAAGCTATAACATATTAGTTTCGTTTTTGAGATGTTCTTTTTAGTGCAGAATGACTAAAGCGTTACATTCATGTAACGCTTCTAAATCGAAACTGAAGCGGACCTACTTTTAGTGGAAAATCGGTCCAAAAAAATAATTATACCTGCTCTTGCAAAAAGTTCATTGATAGCTCATATCGACAGAAATAATTGGTCTTTGTAGCAACAGTTTTTTCTATTGATAAGAATTCCTATTGAATTTTTGATAAGAGAAAGTATAATTATTTTTATTTGGTCGATTTCCCACTAAAACACTTTATAGGTAGTTATTGAATTGTTTCAGAATAATAAGACTGTAGATTGAAATAAAAAATATATTCTATTTTACTTATGTATATAAATATGTACATATAGAAAGATATGTAAAGCATCTGCTGCACACCTCTGAAAAATAATTCAAATATTAGAATTTTGAAAATATTCATCGTAGATGTTTACTAATATTGTTCAAAAATATTTATATTTACCAATTCCTCTGCTGGAGCTCTGCTCACTTGAGCCGTTGGTTGGTTTGTCAGAACCAATCCATGGTAATGATCTCAAATTCTTTATCACTTACAGTGTGGCAATGTTGTGCTGCATCTGAGGATGAATATCAATGATTAAGTGAATATTAAATGTTAATTTTATTGTCCAATATAAGACCTTTTAAAATATTGATAATCTTGCAGTCTTTAATTTTGAAGTTATTCTTTTGGCCCGTCCAGGAACAATGTACATATTGCCAATTTATTTTGAAAAGTTGCAGCCAAGCCTCTCCTTATGAACTCCGGTCCATTCCGCCCGGCAACTTGTAGATATTTTATTATACTGAAAAATAAATCTTGTTTTAGAAACAAGAACAATACATTAGACTATCCAGTCCTGTTACATGATCTTCCAGTGTATAGAATTACACTTTAAGTAAAATTTGAAAAATGTTTTGCTTTAGTAACCTGCACTTTTGTAGCATGGGAAAGTTTGCAAATTTTTCCAAAAACATGCAGGTAACAAGGGTCTACTAAATATTAATCTCGAATTTTACATGTTGTTGAAAGATCGATAACTATGAAAAGAAAATATTGACTTATTGTTCTGTGTTATATGTGCCGAAAAAGTGTTATGCTTGAGAAGGACTAAGTATAATAACGTATTTGCTAAATAAAATCCTTAAACTAACTAACTAACTTGAAACTAATTACTGTAGTAAGTAGGGGTAAAACAGGAGATTATTTCCTTATAATTAGGTAAATTAACGAATTTAGTACTTACTTTACGATTCATGTTCCTCTACTCTAAACGTGGTCTGTGTTCTGAACAAAATTTTTAAAAGGAACGATTGCACTTGCACATGCACAAAACCATGACAAAACGAACAATGAGATTCAGGCGCTGGCTGGAATACTTTGGTTTTGGTATTATAGTTTATAGGTTATGGTTGGCACATGGTTTGGCGGCACTTCACCTATCGCCTATTTTGCAATGATACGAATTCAATCAAGGGCGCGTTCCGCGATTGCCCTATGATGAAAGTGAAATAAATAGTTGTTTTGTCAGGTTGGAAAACTTGTACGATATATTTAAAAAAAGATTAGACAAGAGATAAATTCCACTTGAAAATGTTGGTGTATTTATAATATTTGTGATTCAAACAAGTTAATACATCAACGAAACTGATACAATGGAAATGAACGTTTTTTAGATTAACAAGAATGTTACGTTTGTGCTACATTTCATTTCTTTTTAACAAAGAGGTTGACCCAAAAACATGTCGGCGATGTAAACTTGAAACATTTTTTAAACCAACATGGATGCTACGTTTCTAACACGTTTTGTTGATACCGTTAGAATCATATGCTTACATTTAACATTCCAAAAACATAATCAATTCAAACGTCACACAAAATCGTACCAGTTGCGTCAATTAGATATTTAAAGGAGAACATCTTGTAAGTTACTTGAAAATAACGTAACTCAACGTCACAAAGACGTTTCTTGCTTAGTGGGCTAATAGTCTTGAACAGACAACGTGATATATCGAGGCTAGTACTAGAGTGCCAGCAAGATTTAGCTGACGCCTCGGCAGATAACAATATTATCCTGAGGTGGGTTAAAGGGCACGACAAGAGTAAAGGAAATCGCATTGCTGATTCTTTAGCCAGGTAAGCCGCTGGACTTAAAATTCTAGGACTCAGTGACACCTACGGCCTAACGACTTCGACAATTGCGGAACTAGCCAAACGTTAGACCCATGCTCAATCCCTTAAGAGATGTGATGGAATCAAAGGATGCAGTCTTGCCAGGATCACCCTGGGCGACCCTGGGAAACTGGCGCCGAAGAAATATTTGGCGATGACCAGGAAAAACCTACGTTTAACAGTAGGATTTCTGACTGGCCACTGTCAACTAGGGAAACACCTCCATACTATGGTGCTAGTGGACACACCTCTATGCAGGCATGTCTTATGCGAGTGTCCGGAGTTATCGTCAATAATAAGAGAGTGTGTGTTCGGTGAGTCTTGGCCTACACCTGCCGATATAAAGGAGATGTCTCCTAGTGACCTGTACACCTTCCTGAGAAGGACAGGATGGACGATGACCTAGAAGGACAACTCCTTGGGAGAATGTACAATGGGTCACATGTGGCATAAATGCTGTGAGCCTACACTCACCCTACTCTACAGATACAGATACAGGTCCAAGGGCGAGAGAGAGATCCGCCAAACATCAGATATCTTAGTCTGTGTACCAGCAGCTGTCTGCTCTTAATAGTCCATCCTTACGGAGGACCCATTTACCTCTATTTGGAATTAGGACGGTATAAGGCAGGTCGTAGTTTACTGTTTCAGGCATTATGTCGGAGGTCATTCCCGGAATACTGTGATTTTCAGTGTCCACTAGCATTCTGCTCCGTTCTGTTTAAGCCTGATTTCTGCATGCGCAATTCTGTATGTTGTCCATCTAAACTCTCTTTTAAAAAATATATGGAGAGGAGGTAGGTCCAGAAGGATTCCCATGATCGCTGGATGCACCAGTAATTGCCAGACAAGCCTGTCTCTGTAAACCAGAAAGCTTTGCTTGGGCCGCTCGCTGTAAAGCTTTTGGCCACCAGGCAATAGCTCCTCCATATGTGATTATTGGTCTAACGATCATCACACATATCCAATAGATTCGTTTGGGTCCCAAGCCCCAAGATTTTCCACATATCCTGCGACATAACCACAAGGATAGTCTGGCCTTATGGATAACATTTTCCAAGAGAGCGTTCCAAGTAAGTTTCACATCTAGGATAATCCCCAAATATATTACTTCCGCTGCAAATGAAATAACCTCACCATTGTAGGAAAGTGGTGGAACATCCACCATTTTTCTACTCCCAGTGGAGGGACACAGTTTCACTAGGGTTAACAGATGTGATGCCTTTTGGCCGAAATATTATTTATTAATTATTTAAATTATCATTATGGTATTATTATGATTAAAGACATAAATTCCCTTGAAGCTAACGTCGATATAGCATGAATCGTTTACATATATAAAAACAGAAAGGTCTCACGTAGGATGTCAAGTTCAGAGTCCGAAGTAAACGTAAACAGAATTGTTTTATATTTACAAAACGCTGAACTTGACTCGTCGTATAAATATGTTAAACGAAAGTGTTTTAGCATTCATATTCTAAAGACATTCATATTCATATTGATATCAATTCAATTCAATTCATATTGATTCATGTATTCTATTCATCGTAATCCTTTTAATTAATATCCTAATTAGTACTAGTAATAAGTGAGTTAATGTATCATAGTAAAGTAAGGTAATAAAGAGAACATGTCCCAGTGATTCCAGTAGTTGTTTTATTCCTGTGAGATGACACACCAAGTGACCGGCAACACCATCTAGTCAGAGGCCCTTCCACACTTCTAATGCACCAAGTATCCATAGTAGGATACATACATTACATGGCGATCCTGCAAACAATTGGAATTCTGTGAAAATGGGTGGTAAGTCAACGAAGCAAGAGGTCCAGGAAAATGGTGTGGTCAACAGCAATTTCATAGTCCAGGAAGATAAAATCAAAGCAGATCCGGAGATGAAGGCCCTTATTTATATCATTGTGGTTTTGGTACTACAATTAGGATGGAACTATAGAAGACAACTGAAGAGGGAGATAAGAAGAAACCTACAGCAAAGCACACTGAACCTTTAAGATGGTGAGAATTTTTTTTTGTAAACTTTAAGGATATATTCTGTTTTGTCGTTGTTGCGTTAGTATTTGATATATATTTTTTTTAATTTTCCTTTTGTTGAGAATGAATCATTTAATTTTAAATGTCCTCGAGTGATGGAAATGCAGTAACGTGGGAAGAATTTGAGATTAGATTGAATTTAATTCTAGAAGATATACGTAAGAATAGTAAGCGAGTGTTAAAAAAGGAGGTTCCTAAAAATTCAGAAAGTCATATAGATATAATAAATAAGTTGTGTGATTCATTTAATAATTTCTCTAAGTTAATAAATAAGAATTGGTATAAATTAGACGAGGATCAGCAGAATACATGCATTTTATATTTTGACAAAATCAGAGATAAGGTAGAGAAAGCATTTCAAGTGTTAGATTGTCGGTATAAAATTCCGTCTCAATTAATTACGCGTAATAATTTAATTAGTAAAGAGGTATTAGAGGCAACAAGCAAAGATAAAATGGCATTAAGTATGAATGATTTTTTCAATTTAGCTGGTAAGATATTACCAAACGAGTTTAATGGAGATACAAGCAAACTACAGTCTTTTGTAGATGCGGTTAGCTTACTTCAAGTATACGCAGCAGAGCATGAGAGAAATGCTGTGTTATTCGTGAAAACAAGACTGACTGGAAAAGCCAGGGTTTTGATTACTACTGAGAATTCTCTGAGAGAAATAGTCGATACACTTAAGAAAGGACTCAGAGGAGACAGCACTAGTTTGATAAGTGCTAAACTAAGTAAACTAAGGCAAAATAATAAAGATCTCGTCGGATATGCTTCCGAAATGGAGAAACTGACCGAAAGTTTACAAGCCGCGTATTTGGCAGAAGGAATGCCAGTACACTTAGCAACAAAGTATACTACAGAAGCAGCAGTAAAATCATTGTTAGACAACGCAGCTTCAGAACGGATAAAAACCGTTATAGCAGCTGGAAATTTTACGACACCACAAGAGGTGATGACTAAACTGGTTTCCATCAATGTGGGAAACAATCAGTCAACAGAGAGTGTTCTGCATTATAAGGCAGATAGGAATAAGTTTTGGTCGGGAAATAGGTATTTTCCTCAGCGAAGAAATTCTTATGTTAATCATAATGGAGAAAATAACTTTCATAGGAAAGGTAACTATGACAATAATAGGAGATTTCAGGAGAAGCAAGGAGAAAGGAGATTCAAGGGATATAAAGGTAGTTCAAACGAGTATAGGGAAAGACCTACCAATAGGTTCAACAATAATTATAGGAATGTAAGAATGTGTGAAAGTGAAGAAAGGAGAGAGGAAGACGAACAAAAAGAATTGGGGTTTTGAAAAAGAAAGGTGAAAAATCCGAAATTTTAAACAACTTGCTTAACAATAATCGTTATATTTATAACTTTGATTTAACTCTTTGAAACTTTGTGCAAATTAAAACTGACATATCGGATAATATAGATACTTTTATATTAGATACAGGTGCAGATATATCGTTATTAAAAATTTCAGATAATTTTCCACATCACTTTATAAAAACAACACAAATCTTAAACATTAAAGGAATAACTCAGGGAGAAATTAAAACTTTGGGTACAATAGAAACTTTTCTTTTTATTAAGGGTGTAGCATTTAGACATTGTTTTCATGTAGTAGAAGAGGAATTTCCTATACCTACGAATGGAATTCTAGGTAGGGATTTCATAAGAAATTATAATTGTATTTTAGATTATTCAGAATTAAAATTATACATAGATTGCAAATCCAGGAATAGAGTAACATTAGAAATTTTTGATAATCCTGAATATGATACTATAGCAATACCGCCTAGATGTGAAGTCTATCGGTTGGTAGAAAGTTTCAAAAATTTAAGACAGGATAAAGTTGTCGAGCAACAAGAATTATTACCAGGAATATTTATAGCAAGATCTATTATATCAAAAACTAATCCTTATGTCAGAATTTTAAATACAAATTATGAAAGCAAGTCGATAAATACAAATAACATTAAAATATTGGATTTAAATGTATTTCATGTATATGCTGTGACGAATGAAAGTAAGAATAGGATGAAAGAATTAAGAAAAACATTGAATTTAGAGGTACCAGAATACGTTAGGGATAAGCTAATAAATCTTTGTGAGAATTTTTCAGATATTTTTGCTTTAAAAAATGACATTTTAACGCATAATAATTTTTATGAGCAAAAGCTATTGGTAAAGGATGATACTCCAGTATATATTAAAAATTATCGCACGCCACATTCTCAATCTTCAGAACTTAACGATCAGGTCCAAAAGTTATTAGATCAAGGTATAATTGAATCTTCAATCTCAGATTATAACAGTCCAGTTTTACTTGTTCCCAAAAAGGCAATCAATGGAGAGAAATCTTGGAGACTTTGCATAGATTTCAGGCAATTAAATGGGAAAATAGTCACAGATAAATTTCCATTACCTAGAATAGATTCGATCTTAGATCAGCTAGGGAGGTCGAAATGGTTTTCAGTCATAGATCTTATGTCAGGTTTTCATCAAATTCCCTAAGAACCGTCTTCAAGGAAATATACATCTTTTAGCACAGAAAAAGGTTCCTTTCAGTATACAAGATTACCATTTGGTTTAAATATAAGTCCAAATAGTTTTTCAAGGATGATGTCCATAGCATTTTCAGGATTAACTCCAGAAAAAGCATTTCTTTATATGGATGATATCGTTGTAATAGGGATGTCAGAAAATCATCATTTAAGTAATCTCGAAAGGGTGTTTAGCACATGTCGGAAATTCAACCTTAAATTAAATCCACAAAAATGTCAATTCTTCAGACGATAAGTAACATATTTAGGACACAATTTGTCTAGTGAAGGGGTTCTACCCGACAAGGCAAAATATTCAGTCATTGAGCAATATCCAGTTCCCAAAAATTCAGAAGAATCTAAAAGGTTCGTAGCATTCTGTAACTATTACAGACGTTTCATTCCCAATTTCGCTGAAATATGCATACCTCTCAATAAATTATCTAGGAAAAATGTAAAATTCGAGTGGTCAGAAGACTGCGAAAAATCATTCCAAATACTAAAATCGGCATTAATTCAGCCGCCTATTCTGAAATATCCAGATTTCAATAAAAAATTTATATTGACAACAGATGCTTCAAATATTGCGTGTTCTGCAATACTTAGCCAGGAATACGAAGGTATAGATCTACCTATAGCTTATGCATCGCGAAGTTTTAAGAAAAGCGAATTAAATAAACCTATAATCATGAAAGAACTGTTAGCTATCCATTGGGGAATTAATCATTTTAAGTGTTATTTATATGGCTCTCCACATTTTATTGTGAAAACGGATCATAAGCCGTTAACACATCTTTTTTCGATGACAGAACCAACTTCGAAACTTACAAGAATTAGACTAGACCTAGAAGAATACAACTTCGAAATACAATATTTGAAAGGAAATTCAAATTATGCGGACAGCATTTCAAGGATATCCGTGAATGAATTAAAAGACTTGTACATTGACAGTGCTCACGTTTTAGCAATAACGAGGTCAAAAACTCGTCAGAATAAAGCTCAGCCTACTAGAGAAGATAAAATAGTTTCCACAGAAATAAAGAAAGATATTCGCAAGCCAGCAGTATATAAAGTACTGAATAATTTAGAGGCGCATAAATTACCAATTCTGCAATTTGAAAATAACCGTGTTTCGTTAAGGATGAACATACGGATCAAAAACAGGATGAAATTTAGTCAAGCCTTACGTAATACCGATATAATTAACTTTGATTTAGGTCAAACGTTAGTTCAGCTTGATAAGCTAGCGGTAAAAAATGGAATAAAAAGGATGAAAATTTATATGAATGATATTATTTTCACACAGTGCACTATAAAAGAGTTTATGGAAAAAGGAAACAATACGTTAAAAAACGTACAAATATGTATTTGCGATATACCTAAGATGGTGGAAGAAGAAAAAGAAAAGCAACAGATTTTAGAAGCTTATCATAATGATCCTTTATTTGGAGGTCATGTAGGAAATAACAGGCTATTGAAAAAATTAAGAGCGAATTTTAGATGGAAAAACATGGAAAAAGATGTGAGAAAATATATTAAGCAATGTCACAAGTGCCAAGTCAATAAAGCGAAAAATTATCACAAAGAAGAATTTGTATTAACGGATACAGCAGCAAAACCATGGGATATAACATATATAGATACGGTCAGTCCTTTTCCACAAAGTGAAAATGGTAACCGTTATTGCATCACAATGTTATGTGAATTAACGAAATATGCAGTAATAATTCCAGTTAAAAACAAAGAAGCGAACACGATAGCTCGTGGAATTTTTGAAAATTTCATACCAAATTACGGTCTGATGAAAGAGATTAGGACAGATTTAGGCACAGAATATAAAAATGAAATATTCAATGCTTTAACCAAAATGTTAAATATTAGTCATAATTATTCAACAGCATATCATCATCAATCTATAGGAGGTTGTGAGAAATTACATAGAACGCTTAATGAGTATGTGAGACATTTTATAAATGAAAGTAAGGATGACTGGGATGAATGGTGCAAATTATTTGCTTATTGTTATAATACGACTCCAAGCTCTTATCATGGTTATACGCCATTTGAATTATTGTTCGGGAGACGGGCTAACTTACCAGAGAATCTCACGAACGACATAGAGCCATGCTATAATATTGATGAATATCAGAATGAGTTAAAATATAAACTGCAGGTAGCTCATCAGAGAGCAGAGAAATATTTAACCAAGTATAAACTTAGTAGACAAAGTCAAAATAGTAAGGTAGCTAATCCAGTTGATTTTAAAATACGGGATTCAGTTTTAGTAAAGAGGGAAAATAGAACCAAATTCGAATCTCAATATATAGGTCCATTTACAGTCACAGAGGTGAATGAGGTTAACTGTAAAGTCAAATTAGAATCAGGTGTGATAAGAGAAATACACAAAAACAGAATCCATCCTTATTGTAAAATGAATTAAAAAGTGTAGGTGGTATCGGAGTACGGTTGTGTTTACAGACAATTACGAATAGGTCACAACAAACATTAAGTGATTATAAATAAACAAGACAAACAATTAAGTTATCAGAAACAAAAACATTAAGTGATTATAAATAAACAAGACAAACAGTTAAGTTATCGTAAGCAATTTTTGGACGTACATTAGATTATAAATATATGTTACCATAGGTTGATGACATTATTTAATAATCATCTATTTTTAGGATAATTGTAAATTTATTTCATTGGGGGAAAGGAAGCTCAACGGAATTTAGTCTTTTTGTAAAAGGGGAAGGTGTGATGCCTTTTGGCCGAAATATTATTTATTAATTATTTAAATTATCATTATGGTATTATTATGATTAAAGACATAAATTCCCTTGAAGCTAACGTCGATATAGCATGAATCGTTTACATATATAAAAACAGAAAGGTCTCACGTAGGATGTCAAGTTCAGAGTCCGAAGTAAACGTAAACAGAATTGTTTTATATTTACAAAACGCTGAACTTGACTCGTCGTATAAATATGTTAAACGAAAGTGTTTTAGCATTCATATTCTAAAGACATTCATATTCATATTGATATCAATTCAATTCAATTCATATTGATTCATGTATTCTATTCATCGTAATCCTTTTAATTAATATCCTAATTAGTACTAGTAATAAGTGAGTTAATGTATCATAGTAAAGTAAGGTAATAAAGAGAACATGTCCCAGTGATTCCAGTAGTTGTTTTATTCCTGTGAGATGACACACCAAGTGACCGGCAACACCACCTAGTCAGAGGCCCTTCCACACTTCTAATGCACCAAGTATCCATAGTAGGATACATACATTACACAGACATCTGTTACTCGTGACAACAACTGTGGACATCGTCCAACGTCTTTTGAAGGATATTATATGCTACCCTTCCTGACATGGTCCTTGCCAAGATGACAAGGTCGTCTGCATACGCTTGCAGTTCTACCACAAACACTAACATCATGTGAAGAGTTATGAAATCTAGCTATCGGCATGTTTTTGCAAATGAACATATAAATGAGTAAATAGTATATTTGCCAAAAGATCTTAGATATTTGTTAGAATGTCCCCAAATCAGATCTAGACTTTTCTGGTACTGCCTACAAAAATTCTTAACCCTGGCAAACCAGGATAGAGTAACTCTCAAGTGGGTCCCAGGCCACAAGGGTATTATAGGTTATGAAAGGGTACTCGGGAGACTCCCCATCTAATCAGGAGCACAGCAAACTCCTGATAAAAAAAACCTCGGATATTGAACCTCCAGATAAGGAAAGCCTAAAGAAAGTCTCTGGGGCTGTCGAACTAATCAACCAATCAAATAAGACTTTCACTGTATCTTTGGAAATCTACGTTCCGCTGCTCCTGTTATCAGGTTTGGTTGGGTTAGATCAATATAATTCAATACTTTCAGCAAACAATTATTGTTGGCACTGAATACAAAAATGTGATAATTTTATATTTTTTAATAAAACTAATAAGTTTAAAGGTATTTTTTTAAACTCATCACCGTCTTTCATTTTGTGTAGGGATAATAGGGGCGGCCATTTATCGTTTGATCACGACGGCAGTAATAACTGGCGCAGCCCTGCGAGCATATAAATTTTTAATAGCTTCAGTTCGGGATTCCTTTGATCTTTAACTCGAAGAGCTCATCCATTTCTCAAATGTGGTTGTAAAAAATCCAAACAAGAAGGATCAATAAAACTCAAATTTTAATATTGTCCACCAAAAGAGAAAATGTTCAGCTACATTTTGTCCTTTTGGTGGACAATACTAAAATTTGTGGTTTGGACTTTGAGTTTTATTGATCCTTCTTGTTTGCCTTTGATCTTTTTTTGCCACTAAACTAAGGCCTCATAAGAGACCAAGTCTCTTCGTTCATCCATTCATACGTTTGGGTTGGGCTTAACAGCCCAGGCACTTGAACTAAATCTTTGTACAATTACCCATGTTATCTACCTACTTCCGTTCCAGACGCTTTGTATCTTCTATATAGGCCACCAGTTTATCTGAAGGGATCTACAGTAGTTGTGATGGTTGTGTTATTTCCACTTCAATGTGCTTCCGTCTTTGAGTTCTTGTAAGTTCTCACAGAAGCAGAGCATGTGAGTAGGTGTTTCATCGCAGAGTTCACATAGGTTTACTAACTTTGCCCATTCTGTGCAAATGCTTCCTCAGGGTGTGTCCAGTCACCAGGTGGGTAGCTGTCTTCAAATTTCTCTCACCCAGTTTCAGTTGCCTGGACGAGAGTTCCTTGTCTAACTTATTCAGTAGACTCTTAGTATGGAGGTGTCCTTATGCCAGCCTTCATTTAAGTTGGTGTTCCTTAACTAGTCAGTTTCCGACTTTTCCTCTTATGTAATCTTTTGTGATTGCACAAAACTGTTCCGGACCTGTGAAGTCTCCTTTAGAACCTTCTCTAGCCAGATGTATGTATTTTGGGGTGACATTCACTGAGATGTAAAAGATCCATTGTGCCCCCTTACTTCTACTCAGTTTATGAGGAGAGTCTCAGAAACTAGTAGTTCCTTTAGTCCTATTTCCCGAAGGAATTTTGGGATGTCTTCAGGCTTCAACTTAGGTAAATGTTTCTCTTCTATCCAGTAATCTCCTAGTTGCTGAGCTCTAGGATTCTGGAGTGCTGTGCAGTTGGAAAGTATGTGGATGGAGGTTTCTTCTTCCATTCCACAAAATCTGCATTCTTCTTCCCCCACTATTTTGAGCTTTTTCAGGTGCCCATTCAGGCGACAATGTCCCGTTAGGATCCCTGTTGAAATTCTTAGCGCAGTTTTACTTTGACTTATGCATTCATTTGATCTCAACAGGTTGTAGTCACCCAGAACAGTCTTTGATTGTATAAGCCCTACTAGATCCTTCCAATGGTCAGATCTTCTCTTTTTCTCGGCTTTACTTATTTCTTCCAATATTACATTGAGGCTGATTCCGCAAAAGGGTTCAGGCCCCCAGAAAGGTGACCATATTGTTCTCGCCTAGTTCATTGAGTTTGTCTAGGCAATCCCACACCATTTTGGAACTGATTACACAAGAGCTAGGTGCTTTAATGGCTGCTTGACTATCCGACATTATGATAATCCTTTGTCTTCTGTATCCTTTATCAATATTGAACTGGGTGCACTTTCTTATGGCGTGGATTTCCGCTTGAAAGATACAAGACTTGGGGTTTTTCCAAAGCTTCCAGAGTGTTTGGTTCCTGGCCCGAACACTCCTATCCCAGTTCCTTCTATTGCTATTGAGCCGTCTGTGTACCATTGAATGGCATTTTTTCCAAGTCTGGTATGGTATTTGGATCCCATTTTTTCTTGTTGCTTAATTCCGTAACGAATTTCTTTGAAAAGTTGTATTTTTTCATCAAACCGTCTTATTGCATGTCCCAGGTTGTCTGATTTCTAAGAAGTGAGGAGGTGTTTTTTTTTAATGATTCCCTCTCTACTTAGTCTGTATCTTGTTCTTTCTGCAACGCTTTCCACCACCATAGGTAGTGAGGTAAGGTTGAGAATCTCTTTCATGGCTGCCATTGGGCATGTTTTCATTGCTCCTGTAATGCATATACAGGCTAGTCTTTGAATTTTGGAGAGGTTTTCTCTCGTCGTCAATAGGCTAGTTCTGATACTTCACGCAATGGCTCCATAAGTGATGATTGGTCTCACTATGGCAGTGTACATCCAGCTAAGGATTCTTGGGTTACAACCCCAGTTTCTTTGCTGCTGGATTTCTGCACACTATTAGAGCCATTTTTGCTTTGTATGTAATCTCCTTTTCGTGTTTGTTCCACAGGAGTTTACTGTCTAGAGTTGAACCTAGATACTTGACTTCTTGTCTCCATTCAATCTCGTTCCCATCAAGTTTTATGGTTTTGAGGTTGAGTTTTCTTTCCTTAGTAAAGGCTATCAAGATGGTTTTAGTGGGGTTGATGCTAAGTCCCACTTGCCTACACCAGCTATTTGTATAGTTCAGACCCTTTTGTACAATATCACAAAGGGTGTTTTCGAACTTCCCCCTGGCTGTTATGACAATATCGTCGGCATATCCTTGGCAGGATACTCCGAGATCCGTCAAACCACACAGGAGTTCGTCAACCGTCAGACTCCACATTAATGGGGATGCTACTCCTCCCTGTTGGCATCCTCTGGTAGTGCAGATGGAGACAATATCTTTTCTCGTCCTCGTCTCTGCTACTCTTGTGGTGAGCAGTTCCGACATCCATTCTTCTGTTTAATGCTCCACAGCCTCATGTGGAGTATTGTCAAAAGCTCCTTCTATGTCCAAAAATGCACATACTACAGTTTCTTGGTTGTCTAGAGCACCTCGGATATCCTCCGTCAGTTGTACCAGTGCAGTCTCCGTAGATCTGCCTGCCCGGTAAGCATGCTGACGTGGGTGGAGAGGTAGTCTCTCTAGGATTTCCGTTCTAATATGGTTATCAATAACCTTTTCCGTCGTTTTGAGTACAAACGATGTTAGACTAATTGGTCTAAAGGATTTGGGGTTTGTTGTGTCCCTTTTTCCAGTTTTTGGAATGAATGTTACTATTGCCCTTCTCATTGCTTCAGGTATATAACCCAGTTCTAAGCTGCTTCGACTAATTCTAACCAGATGCGGTAGAATTTCGTCTTGTCCTTTCTGGAGCAATGCTGGGAAAATTCCATCTGCTCCTGGTGCCTTGAAAGGTGAAAAGGTGTTCATGGCCCATTTCAACCTATCGTTACTACAAATGTGTTTGAATATCTTTATAGCTGGGTACACATGACTAGAAAGTCAAGAAAACATTTTTGTATTCTGTGTAAAATTTTATTTAAAATTTTATTTCGTGTAAAATTTTATTTGTATTCTTGCAATTTTAAATAAAATTTTACACAGAATACAAAAATGTTTTCTTGACTATCTTGACAAATGTGTTTGGCCATTGTAATACTTTCTCTCGAAGGCCTATTGTGAACTTCGAAAGGATTATCTCCCCTATTTGGGGTACTCCCAGGAAAATGAGTTTTTAGTAAGAGTCGAACTCTTTCCCCCTCATTTTCGGTATATTCACCATCTGGCTTCTTCAAAGCCATATCTGTGTTGACCCTACTTTTCGCCATAACTTTGTAAAGTCTTGCCGCAGCAGGTGTTGTGTTTATATCTTCACAGAATTTTCTGAAGCTATTTCTTTTAGCTTTTCTAATTTCCTTGTAGTAGGTTTTTTTCACCTCGGTGTATCTCTGCCAGTCTCCGGTGACTTTTGTTTTATTAAAAAGGTCCCGGGTCTAGCCAGATGATCTGCCATTTCATTCCCTGCAATCCCCTCATGTGCCGGCACTCTTATTAGAGACACTTTGTTGTCTCTTGCCAGCATGTTAAGGGATGACCAAGTCCTTTATGTGCATATTATTGAAATATTTCAGATTATAAAGGATTTTCAAAAAAATGACTCTTTCTTCAATTGATCACCCCATATTTAGTTGAATTTCCAAATTGTACGTGAAAAATAGAATGTGCCCTCCCCTCCTCATACCTAAATCGTCTTACATACTTACTGTGTGGTTGCGTTTGGATGTAAAGCACATAAACAAATGATGATCATATTAGAAATAAAATTCGAATGTACATTTCATAAGTTCCAAGCATCGAATAAGTTTGAAAATTTTTATTCGTGAGCATCAACATAAGTCTATCTTACCTCGGAAAAATAAAAACCCAGCGAGACACATAAAATTTTATTTATAAACTTTTCGACAGTTTGCGGCTATAATACTGTATAGCCGGAGCTGAAGTACAATGCTGGAAGGTGTTTTTCAGATAGAAGTTCCGTTTCCATAAAAAAAAGCAAATTGTAATGGATTATTTTCCCGGGGAAATCTTTTATTAGTATTTTTCTCGTCAGGTGAAACGAGTCTACAACTCACTTAATAGTTTTTGAAGATGCTTCACATCAAAAAGTAACTTTTAGTCAAACACAAGTTTGTACCGCTAACGCCTGTCTCAAAATCTTGGAGAAATGTACAAATTCTTAGATGCTCTAATTTTTCTCTTAACTTCTCAGTTGGTGATACAGGCTATTAAAAGGTGCAGAAGAAATACACATTTTGTTTCATATTTGCTCGGGGGATGAAGGTACAAATTCAAAATTTTTTGTAGGTTTTCATCTTTTCAAAACACACCAACAGTAATAATTCAGTTGAATTCTAATAAACCAGTGGCGTGGTACGAAAGGTTCGTAAACTTTTATTTTACCATATTTTTGAAATATCCTGAATACTTTTGTCTGCAATTCTTGATAAATATTTGTTGAACTCAATACAACTAATCATTTTCAAGTTTTTCAACTTTTTATTTGGTAGCGATTTCATTAAATTTTCAAAATGAATGCTCGTAATAGTATATTACGTAACGTATGTGGTAAAAAGCATAATACGCATGAATGGAAAAGTAATTCCGTGAGTGCGTAAAATGCTTCACAACACGAGTTACGTACTATACTTTACCTACGACCTACTTGTACTTGTATTTTTTGTAAGAAGCATAGGAAATGATAGTTATATTATTGCAGGTGCTTGGTAAACTCCATATCTATTACTCTATTACCAATGAAAAAAATACATCAAAGAACTAACGTTTAGTTATTATTTATATATTGTTGATAATTGAAAGTCCATTTTTCAAATATAATCAATACATATACTTAGCCCTTTGGGCTTTTCATAGTTAAACGTGGCTATATCGAATGTTTCAAAATAGTAAATTTTGAATAAATGGCGACGTCTATTGACAGTTGCTAAGATGTTGCTAGGGAAGCCGTGCGATTTACTTTTTTTTTCTAAGGAGCCATCCCTTCGCTGGTACCACCTCAGCCTCCTGGGCTTATTGTGGATACTCCTAGTGTTCTGACTACAACCTATTCAGCCATTCCGTTCCCTGTATCAGCTCATACAGGTTCTTTGCTGGTTGGTTGTAGAAGTCTTCTGGAGTCATTTGGGGTCTACCATACAGTTTCTGCCTTCTGTGGTCCAGCGACTCACAGTTGCATAGTATATGCAGAGCTGCTTCGGTATCCTTTTTGCATCTTCTGCATGTAAGGTCTCCGTTGTACAGCCCTATTTTGTTTAGGTGCTCCCTTGTGGGAAGATGTCCCGTAAGTAGCCCCGTTATGGTGCGTAGTTTGTTCCTGCTCATTGAGAGCAGTTCTTTCGCTACTTTTTTTGATGGTTCTTTTATGAATTTCTTCCGATGTATTTGTCTGGTCGTATTCTTCCAGTGTTTATTGTGTTGTTCTTTCAACCACCCTTTCAACCATGACCTCGTTAAGCATCTGGGGATGCCCACAGCAGGTTCGGGTCCGTTCATCAGAGTTGACGATCCTACTCTTGCGAGTTCGTCAGCTTTTTCATTGCCTGCGATTCCTTTATGACCTGGTACCCACTCCAGTGTTACACTGTTCCGAGTCGCCAGTCTTCTAAGTTCTTCGCCGCATTCCCATACTAGCCGAGAAGTCACCCTATAGCTCTGAAGTGCTTTAAGGGCGGCTTGACTGTCACTGTAGATCCTGATCTGCCTGTTGTTGTAGGCTCTCATATTATTGAGATACAGAAATACAGAAGCGTATTTGCCAAGCGAGACGATCCCTTCATATTTGCTCGTCTTGCTGTATAAGCCCGCTCCGGTGCCGAGTTCATTTTTTGATCCGTCTGTATACCAGATCAGTTCATTCGCTCTACTAAGTGGTGGTGCGTTCTCTTCCTCAAGCTCCTTCCGATCTTTGATGACAATCTCGAAGTTCTTGCGAAATATATATTTGGTGGTCATGTGGTCCGTTGGCATTTTGAAAATGTCATCATCCACATGCCTTATCTCTGTGTGTCCTCTCCCATGTGCCACGTCATGGTCTGATGCTTTTTTCAGTCGGGTTAGTGCTGCCCTTGCTTCGCACATTATGACACAATGTAGCGGAGGAAGGTCTAGCATTGTCTCCAGCGCCGCTGTAGTAGTCCTCATTGCCCCTGTAATGCCAATGCATGCAAGTATTTGGTCCTTGCTTAGTTTTAGCATAGCAGAGGATTGTCTGATCTTTGGCCACTATACCAGAGATGCATATGTGATCCTGGGAATGACAACCATTTTGTACAGCCAGTGTACCATGCTGGGTCTAAGTCCCCATTTAGTGCCGTAAGTGCGTCTGGCAACCATGAATCTTGATCACGAGCTGGAGGTGTCGGTTCCAAGTTAAGCCTGGGTCTAGGATAACCCCAAGATATTTTACTTCATCCGACAATCGTATTGGTTCACCTTGAAGCGTCAGAGGGCCAAGTCCTTCCATTTCCCTTCTTCTGGTGAACGCAATTATCTGTGTTTTCGAAGGACTAATACGTAGCCCTTCTTTTACAGTCCAACTTGTTACTACATTTAAAGCCATCTGGAGTCTGTCTCTGATTGTACTGTTGTATTTACCTTGGGATAGAATTACCAGGTCGTCTGCATATCCTATGGTGTTAAATCCTTCTCTGTGTAGGGTTCTGATGAGCCCGTCCATGACCAGGTTCCACAGCAGCGGAGATAGTACTCCCCCCTGCGGACAACCCCTGGTTGCACGTACGGCCATTGTCTCCCCCATCAGAGTTGATTCTATGAGCCTGCTTCTGAGCATGCAGTCTAGCCACCTGCAGCTCGTGGCATCGATCCCAGAATTCCTCGTCGCATTAGCTATACTTATACATAACTTTACAGCTGTGCGTTTTTTTTACAGTGCGTAATAGACGTCATTGATACCGGCTGTGTGTTATTGACTGATTACAGGGGGGGGGGGGAAGTGTGAAGTAAATATTCACGACTACCACAAATTTATTGTTTAAAAAAGTGTCTTACTGCAACAAAAAGTTGAAAATGTTGGGAATGGAGTGTTGTATAGAGTTCAACAAATATTACCTTTTATGTTGAACATACAAATATTTCAAAAATATGGTGCAATAAAAGTTTACGAACACTTCGTACCAATTAATACTGTTGATGTATTTTGAAGGGACAATATCCGACAAATAATTTTAAATTTGTACTTCCATCCCCCGGAAAGATATGAAGTAAAATGTGTATTTCTCCAGCACCTTTTAACAGGATGTATCCCACAATCTAGGAACGTTATAAAAAAGTTGTTTTTGGATATTTTAAATATTTCCCAACGATCTACATTGCCACTAATTCACGTTACACCCTGTATAAAGTACACTTTTTCCTTCCTCAGGCCAGTAAAACTTTCCTCTCCCATATTTCAAATATACAAATTATGAAACTTTTAAATTTCTTATAAAATCGTTTCCGTAAATTTTAGAACATTTGATATATTCTGGTAAAGATTAAATATAACTTAGGGGCTTATTCTGAACATCTATGTATGTAAATTTAACATCGATGTAGTTAAAATCGCAATGTTAAATCAAATTCAACAGCGCGGTTGAAAATCGTATTCTGAACAACCCGATGTAAAAAATTATTGACAGAGCAATATTACATCGCAGCTAACTTCACTCATATTATTTTGTGTAGTAGAATTTGCCTAATTTTTAAGTTATTGGTCGGATGATGTAAAGCAAGAGGTCAAGGATCCAGAAGGAAGATGAATTTTTAGGTTATCGTTATATTATATGTAGATACGTTATTAGTGGGCTTATTCATTTATCATTTTTATTTAAAAAATGGATGGCGTTTGCATTTCCTGGATTTTTTGCATGTGGCTCTAAGTATCAAATTAATTTCTTTATTTAGCCTGCAATAGGCAATGAAAAGGTCTTTCGGTATATCAAACGGATTTTGTGAGTCACGTAATATCTTTCTATATGCATATAATTCCTAACAAAATAATTTCAATTGATACCTTAAAGTTTGGCTAATTTTTTTGTTTCAATATTGCTAATACACACCGTCCCAAAAATGGGATTATATTGATGTTCATTCGCTCGAAAATGAGGATTTTCTGGGTAATACTCGAAATTTTTCATATCCAATATCTCGGAAGAGAAGTTTTCGTTCCAAAAACCAGCATTTTTTGCAAAAGGTATGTTTATTTTTGTATCTTTTCATCCCCCCACCGGGGGAGTCCCCACTAACTTCTAACCACAATTCCAAAGTTGTATTATCGGATTTTGGTACACCCTCTTTAACCGAATTCAATTTACTTTAAGTATTCCACAGTTCACCTCCTTCACTGGATCAATAGTAACTTTATGATTGAAAAATAAAAATCTATTTACAATTTTCAGAGCTCTAAGCGTTGCAGCAAGAAATATACGTATGACGTACCTATATCTAGAATATTCCGATATGTTTGTGCTTTTAATTAACAATAAAGAGAGACTAATTAATACCGATTTTGCTTTATCAGATAGATATTTTTATCGAAAGGAAAAAATAATTCCTAAAATTACGAATTTCTCGTTCAAAGGCTTTTCAGAACGGGCATTAATTACTATCCTTTGTCGCAAATTAATTTTATATTTGAAACCAATTAGTATTGCGCTTATTCTGTGAATTGTTTTTTTTTTGTCAGTCACTTCAGTCTCTATTGTTCCTATTTTACGAAGCTGTTGATTTGCTTTTTGCGATTTTAATGTCACAGTTCATAATATTTCCTGTGTTCATATTAATTTTTAGATATAAAATATGTAGAATGACGTAAATAATGGGTGCGGATAATAGTTGTGGTCAAATGATACGTTGTAGGGTATTTATATACAGATATCACGATATAATTAATAAAAATTATCACCGCGACCAGGTTCCGAGCCACGGATAACATACTTATAGATGGGAAACTGACCCGTGGATTCACCTTGAGAGTCCCATTAGTATCTCTAACACAAATCAAATGGTTGGTTTACAGCCGAAAAAGAAGATTCGCGGCATATTCAAAATTACTGTAATTTCACTTTTATTGCAAAATGGCACTCATGAAGTTTATATATTGTATCTAATACAAAAGAGTATGCAATAAATAAAACGTTTTTTCACATATTTCAATGACAAACTCCAAGGAAAATAAATGCTAGAAGTTCAACAACAAAATAAAGCTTACCGGGTGCTTCTCACATAACAATCTTCCACAATACATATTCTTGACAGTTTATGGAGTAATTCACGACTAACTCAAGATACTCGTCGTAAAACGTTGGTCTGCATTTGTTAGGTTAGGATATCAGCGCTGAAATCTGTGGAAGTATCTGCAACTACGACCGGTTAAAGTTTGTTGGAGAGGCAGCAAAGGAGTTATTGTTCCTCTTATAATACCTCCCCAAAACATTACTCTTCCTCCTTTATATTTTGGGATAGATCTGGCAGTCTGGAGTCTAGCTTGTCTTCCTGGAGCTCTGAGAACCCGATCTGATCTAAGGCCAATTCTGGTCTCATCTGAGAAAAGAACATTTTTCCAATTTTCAATTGTCCAGTTTTGGTGTTGACGGCACCAATTTACCAGGTCAGTTTTGTTTTGCCTGGACAACTCTGGAACCCGTATCTGTCTCTTGCTGTACAACCCTCGAGCGCGAAGTCTTCTTCGTATAGTTTCAACTGAAACATTTACACCTGTAGCTTCTAGAAGTTGTTGTTTCAGCTCTGGATGAGAAACATTTGGATTTCTTCTAGCAATTTGGCACACAAAGCGGTCCTGTTGTTCAGTTCACACAAAGCGATCCTGTTGTTCAGTTGTAACTCTTTGACGAATTTGTCTAGGCCTATTTTTGAGATTTCCAAGTTCCAAATACCTTAAATAACGTTTTTGATACAACACCCTGGGTAACGCCTACTACCTCTGCTACGTCTCTTTGGGGCATTCCTTGTTCAATGAGAGCAACGATTTTACCCCTCTGCACATCTGTTAGTCCAACATAAGGCATTATTATAATCTTTGGACCGAAACAAAATTACAGGAGTAACGTGATTTTATCACTGAACACAAAATTTGGAAGTTTATAATTAATGTGCAGTCGTTTATTTTAGGTTATCATGCTCATTAACAGCAAAAAACCTTAACTTCGACTATCATACCCAGTTTGTCCCTACAAAATATTTTAGTCACAAATACTGAGTGATTCCATAGTTTGGTTGTGTGTATATTAGACAAGACAAGTAATGAAAAAATTAAAGTCAAATTCACAATACTAATTATACACACAATATTAATTATTTAACAAGCTAATAATTTAAATCTAATAGTTCCAAATATTTGACAAAGACATTTCTTCCTGACAGACCATATTGCACAATAGCAGAGTTCTACATTGTTGATTGGTTAGCTTCTTTGATTTGTGTTTTCAGAATGATTAACCGCACTATACGAATCAGAGAGCTCCATTGGAGCGATTACAATTCCTTCGGGAATGTATAAGCTTACATATTATATATATTGAAGATGCTTCGCTTTTTTCCCAAACTTTTATGGTTAATATGGTAAAAAATAACCAAATATTCCATTCGTTTGTTATCTTTAATGCACTTTGGTCGCAGACAGATATTTTGAATCTGTGTTGAATTAGAATAGGTATTTCGAATGCCTCTGCGTGTTTGTGGAGTTTAATTTTAAATAGGATAAGTAGGAGACATATTTTATATACTCATAGCATAACTGAAAGTTTTAAAATAGACTCCGACCCGCAGAATAAGTGTTTGACACAGTCTCCCGGGTGGTGGCATACGAGTAAGTCGATTTTTTTTAAATTTATTCAATATTATTCGGAAATTTTTGGTGTAACTTGATTTTATTGTAGTGTTCCAAACATTTCAATTACGTAGGTAGGCAAATTTTTTCTTCAACCTTTTTTTTATTAATTTCATGATCTAGATTCTAGAATCTAAAGAGAATTAGAATGTATAAATTTTTATTTTATTCAAAATGTCAGATTAAAATGAAAATTCACAAGCATATCAAATATCGATGAAAATACAATAATTCAGTTGGTTTGTTCTGATATCCAGACTAGGATCATCAGGAGACTCGATAAAAATATAATTTCAAATATTGTAATTGATAATTATTTTATTTCCTTCTGTAGCGCTCCAGCTACCATTATCATTAATTCATTATATTTCTTGAGAAATTTGTTACATTTGTTATATATATCGGAAGGTAAACTACCAGTTTCAGAATAACTCATTATTATATAAAATATATTCAATTCTACGTGACATAATGATTGTCTTTATGATCCCTATCACCTGAATAACTATTTATTTAATTTTAGTCTTTATAATCCTCTCTCTCCCTCTCAAACTCCTTGTGGAGGGGCTTGAAAGCAATGCATTTCCTCGATTTATCTTTCACCATGAAGAAACTTTTCACCAAATTTCTCAACATTAACGATATTTACCTTTATCCTACACTTTGTCAGCTGTTTAGTTTCTTTAACACTTCCTATTGTATCCTGTGGTTTTTATATTTGACATTTAGCACTTTCTTACACCTCGTAATAAATTAAACTGTATACTTTGGCAAGTTTATCTGAAGCCGTGAAAGGAATGCAGTCGAAAACATTCGATATTGCCACGTTTAACTATGGAACAACTAAAGTGCTAAATGTGTAGTGATAATAATTAGAAAAGGGACTTTTCATTATTAACAATATTAACAATATGATTAAACGTCAATTCTTCAATGTGCTTGTTTCCTTGGATCTCTTCTATTATATTATTTTTTCAATTAATGAATATTGAAAGATGAGCACTTTTCCAAATTTGTTATGGGCTTCTCCATGCTCTGGCAGTGTACGAAAACCATAATTACCACACCCTCCGAATTACATAATTGGAGATTTTTATCGAAAGCTGACTTCTTATTGGCAAGCGCGTGCCTGTGTTCTTCCCTCTCACTTCGTCAATTGACTGATATTGATTTATCCAGTGGCGTTGGTACTGTCAGTGACCTTTGTTTTTTCAATTTTACTTGGTAAAATAGGTACCGTACGCCATTTGTACGTTCATGACATGTTTCCTTGCCTCTCTCCGATGCCCCGTAGCTTCAGATAAACTTGCCAAACTATACGTGGGTGGTGGAGTATCGTTGGTCTGGACCCCTGGGCAACCTGACATGGAGAGAGATGGAAAGGCAGATTGCGAGAGAGGGTGCTGCTCGTTTAGTCAAACAAACAGTAAGAAGGGCTTTAGACTTCCGGCATAATATACCAAGATTTGTTCATTCAAAGGCTTTTATACATCCGAAAAATGTAACCAAGGGAATGTTAGGTTATAGGAGACATGATTTACGGTGTTTAACAGACTTTTCAACAGGCCACTGTCATCTGAATCATCATATGCTAGGACTTGGACTGTCGGAAGATCCGACTTGCCATCTTGGTTTGGAACATGATGAAACAGCAGAACATATATCTAATTTGTGCCTGCTTCGCCACGGTTCGAATCAGGTACCTGATGTTTGACAGGGTTTCTCTTTTGTCCTCGGACTTGAAATATCATTCATCAAATAAACTGATTGGCTTTGTTGAGAAACTGAATTTATTCAGTGAAATTTGAATAGGTGTGTGCCACAATAGACTCTTCCAAGCCCTCGAGTGTCCGCAATGCCGCAGCCTCTCCCATTATCGGCATTTTCGACCCCCCATTAGCAGACTTTCAGAACCGCCACTGGAAAAAGCATAGTGTTCCACTCATCGAAAACATTTTTTGAAGCTCGTGAAACAATATGCTATTAACGGTGATAAAATCGAACAAATATTTATTTTCAAATTCAATAAACTATTTTTCTTCTGTAATCAATCCATAAGTTACAAAAGCGGATAGAAAACTCTATTGTTGATATTGAAAGCTCGTTCTACCTGCAAGTGAAGTGAAAAGGTCGAGATTTTGATTAAGGGATATGTGGGATGTTGGAATGGCAATATTTTCGAAGAAAGAAATATTCTGTTGAAATTAAATTTGGACTGGAGAAAACTTGTTCCAATAGAATTTGGATGGATTAAAAGAGTTTCATATTTTTTATGTTCGTTTATTAATGTCAAATGGTCAATCTCATGAGAAATCATAGAATTTATTTTATTACTATACGGAAGGGAATATTCAATATTTCAGTTACAGTAGGACACATATACCTGGAAGTTTAAAAACGTTCAAGCTCACGATGCGTGTTCGTCTTGCGGAGAGAGTGTTTAGGAGCAGTCAGTTGCTGTGAGAAATTCAGCGAGTAAATATCTACAGTTTAGGAATTATTATTAATAAAATAATAAAGTTTTTTTTATTGGTGAACCACGCCTCAGCGTGTTTAAATCGAACTTTAAGAAACGCGCGTGTTTTAAAGTTACCGTGGCAACATCAACAACTCGAGAAACGAAGTCTGACATTGATTGATCTGACAGGAGTAGTTTGTAACGTCAAAACTTTCATTCGAACAATATTTAACAATGTCAAATTTATAAATTAAAATGGAAAGTGCCGTTGGTATTGTTTGAAATATTAATATTTCGATTTTTCAAATCTTAGGAAATGGTATTTAAATTAATACTATTGACATTCACAGAACTCAAAAAGGTTGAACTTCCATCAAAATACAAATTAGTTTATGCTTTTCACATTTCCATGACAACGCAAGGTATACATCATATACATCACGAATTCAACCATTTGACATTTAGCTCTTATTCCCATCTATCATTTCCATTTCTTGTTGTTGTAGTAGTTATAGACCAGTCTTTATCATTTCAAAGTGCACCAATAAAAAAAATAGCGTAAAGTATTCGTGGATAACTGGTCTTTGAAACACTTGCTCTATTTCGAGCACTCCGTCTTCGCCGTCGTGCTCGAAAAATCGCGCGTGTTTTAAAGACCTTAATATCCACTTATACTTTAATATACTATTCAAACAATCCTCAAAATTTTTAAATAATCAAGAAAGTTATAGTTAATGTTATCAATTTTATAAGAAAGGTAATCAAATATTAACAGATCGTTTCGTATTGGAAACGGGTGTTAGCTTAAGCAGTGTTCAAAAAAATGCTCGTGAAATGAAGTTCATTGAAGACGGTGAATGTGCATCATTTGTAACACCAAACAAAAAGATGTGCTGCGTGAACTAACTTGGACGGAAAGCAAGTTTCAACTTTGAAACGTATACTTAAATAATTTACTGAGGAATACAATTATACAGGTGCCCGAAAAAGCTTACAAAAAATTATGAAAAAGGTGGAAGTTTGTTGCATAGCTATACTGATCTTAAATAAGAAAAAAGATATCCCATGATATCTCCATAGGTCTAATAATACCCAAGCTTTAATATTTGTAATATCATACCTTCTCTTCTTTTTATTCACAAATGAGTCAATCGCATGATAGGTCACTCTATCAAAAATATTAAACATCAAATGTAACTACTGTCATTCTAATTTATTAAAATATTTATCAATAATTCAGAATTTTCCAATAACCAAATTAATGCTGTTCATTTTCAATGACTTTGAAGTTAAAACACTGAAATGTTTTAAACAAATTACTCCACGTTGAATTGTTAATTGACAACAACATTTCAAATATTTGCTTTATTGCGATTTTATTTACCGACCCATTATATTGTTCCAATTCTGTGATTCCTCATTCAAATTGATGATTCATTTGATAATAAATATTAGATCACACATGAGTCTACGTTAAACGATTTTAAATTTAAACGATAGTATATGGATATACAGTGTGGAAACCACTTATGGAATAAAATTCTTTATGTCTTTATTTCAGATAATTATAAAAAATGCCGAGAAACGTCAACTTTTGAATTGAGTTGTGCGTTATGTAAACATAAATGTAAATGTACAGGGTAATTCACGCAAGTATGCCATAGTCGGTGTTGTTTTTTTTTTAATGAAACACCCTGTATATTTGCATATCTTTGAAATCCTCTTAATGAACCGATTCCAACAAACTAAATAATGTATGGTCAATTATGAATTATACAGGGTGAAATTTTTTTTCTTTATTAAACACATAGGTACATAAAATACCTGATGTATTTGATTTTAATACATTTTAAACAAATGCTTAAAATGTTCTCCACCTAGTTGTTGGCAATAGCACAGTCTCCTATAGAACTCCTCCTCAACTTTGTTCAAAGTTTGAGGTGAAATATTCCGTATTTCTGTGGTTATCCTGTCTTTGAGGTCTACAATGCTAGTTGGTTGTGTTGCATATACTTTGTTCTTGAGATAACCAAACAGAAAAAAATCTAACGGTGTAAGGTCTGGCGATCTAGCTGGCTACTCAATAGTACCTTTTCGTCCAATCAATTTATTGGGGAAGATTTCATCTAAATAAGTTCTTACCATTAAAGCATAATGGGGTGTTGCCCCGTCTTGCTGGAACCAAACACTTTCATTCGGTAAGCTAGGATCTATTGCGTTGGGATATAAGTATGCCATCGCAGGAATAACTCCATTTCTAAGCATATTTGAATATTTTTCAGCTGTCAAATTTCCATCTATAAATATAGGACCAATAATATGGTCGCCTATGATACCGGCCCAAACGCTCACCTTTTGAGGGTACTGAGTATGTGTCTCACGCATCCAATTAGGATTCTCTACTAACCAATTCTACGATCTGGATCGTCTTCTGTTAACTCCTGCACAAAAGTTAATTTGTGGGGATGAAGTTTTTCTTTATGAAGACATCTTAGAACAGTTGTATGACTAAAATTATTTTCACGGGCAATTTGACGTGTACTTGAAGTTGGTTTCACTTCGACACTTAACAAAATATCCACGTTCACATCATCTTCAACGAAGTGTGGTTTTCTTTTCAATGGTTTGACATGTCCAAGTTCTGTGAATTGTGCATGAATTTTAGACACAGTACTTTGTGAAATATCAGGCAATTCGGGATATCTGTGATTAAATAAGTTTGCCACTCCAACTTCACTTCTGCAGTTATCCCCGTACCCGACCATCATTAAAATCTCAATTCGGTGAGTCTCAGTTAAATATTTCATTGTTATGTCGACAAGGAAAGAGTGTTTGAACAAAGATTTTACTTTTTCAGTATAAACTGTCAACACATCAACAACTGACAGAATAGAAAACAATCCACATTATTTACCGATTTTGTCTAACTATTGTCTTGTCTGTTTTTAGGCAATTTTTAGGTATTTATGATAAAATTCTTGGGCGTGGCAGGTTTTGTTTAATATTCAAATACGTCTAATAATTAGTTAGTTTAGATTTTTGATAAATCTATATTTAGCTGATTTAAAAAAGTACCAATATTTCAAGTGTAACAAATTATCAATTTTAAAATTTCACCCTGTATAATTCATAATTGACCATACATTATTTAGTTTGTTGGAATCGGCTCATCAAGAGGATTTCAAAAATATGCAAATATACAGGGTATTTCATTAAAAAAAACAACACCGACTATGGCATACTTGCGTGAATCACCCTGTACATTTACATTTATGTTTACATAACGCACAACTCAATTCAAAAGTTGACGTGTCTCAGAATTTTTTAAAATAATGACATAATGAATTTTATTCCATAAGTGGTTTCCACACTGTATATTGGCTTCCGCTAAAAAGAACAAAACATCTGCGAATTCAGTATTTAATCTATCAAATTGAATAATTTATTTACACCGTTATAAATCAGAATAAATGAAAACAAAAAGTACATTGTGGATGTGTAGAGTTCTACACATAGAGATATATATGCCTGTCTATGGAGACGGCAACTGACGGTATTTTATTTCCTGTCTTTTAGCTTCGTGACTCCCACTTGAAAAGTTGTGAAGTCCTCAGATAAAGTTATTGGAATAGCTATCCTTTGTTCTAACCCTACCAATCCGATTCCTGCGCTTGGCATTTATGTTGTTGACTTTGAAAATAGTCTATGCAAAATAGATTTGTCATCGCTTTGTATAAAAATGTGTAGTGGTGGTAGAGTCAAGATGATATCGCTACTGTAGGATTTTTATGACCCATGTAATGAACATCACTGCTGCCACTCGCAGTATTTTTGGTCCACCATATTACTGATCCATGGAATATGATCACTCTAACAAACCTTGTGTATATATATATCCATTGGTCATTTTTGAGTGCATAGTTTTTTTCAAGCGTTCTTCTGCATCTTCCAAGAGCAAAAGTAATTCTTTGAGTGATCTTCTGACTTAGGTGTGCTCCATGAATGACTTTGATTAATTTGTTTCTTTGGTAGGTCGAACTACAGTTCCCCCGAGCACTATTGCAATCCTGTTTTGTTTTCTGAGTCTCTCTTCCATGCAACAATCATCAAATATATTTCATGCTCAATAGCAATGTCTTCTGCATGTAGTAGGTTGCTGTTATTGTATAAGTAGGTTTGTTGTTCGTACTAGAAGAAGAAAAATGAAGACTTTAGGTTACAAGTGATAAAGTATCATAACAAACATTTATTTTGTGATCCGTTCTGAAGTCCCAGAAAACTATATGTAGTAACTTGTAAATAAATCGAATGTATATTTTCGAAAATTAAAAATAACATTTAATCTTGGCTTATGGCCAATTATTATATTATTCATTTTGATACTACCAGCTAATTGAATTAGTAATTTTTATTTTCATAAATTCGATGGGAAAGTATATTTTTTCAAATTCCAATTTTTTACGTCTTCCATCCTACAGACGACGCCCGCGATGTTTATATTTTATTTTTAAAAGAAAAAACAATATTGTATTTTTCGTTTTTCGAATGCTCAATTAAAACTTATTCGTTCTGTGACATTTTAGGATGATTCATTCATTTAAAGGTTAAGGTGTATACCCAACTAGCAAAGTGGAATTCTAAGAGGACTGAATTGTTGTATAATAGTCGAATAGCGTTGTTTTAAGAACTTTTTATTTCTATTAAGCCTTTTGTTGCGATAATTTTGTTTTTTAAAGAAAATTGTTGCATTAAATGATTCTATAATAACTTTTACAATATATGCCATAACGCATTATACGATCATTTCTTTTAAAATGATATAATACCTTATAAGCCAGTTTATACAATATTAAAAATATCATTTTATAAGACTTTTATACCTATTGTATAAGAGTTCTATAATATACTATATAACTAACAGCTAAAACATTATAAAATAGTTACTTATGATGCATGTTCAAGTTGAAATAAAAAATGAAATGCTCTTATAAACTGCTAGATGACAAAATGTTTCCATTGTGCTCGAAATAACAGCTTTATAAAAAATATATAAGTCATATAAGAGTTGTATGAACTTTTAATAGAAATGTTATACAACCAAACAATTGTATAAAAATGGGCCCTTTTCAGTTGTATAAGGATCATATAATTGTTTTGTAGACAGTTATAAGAATTTAAGTATCCTATAAGACATATCTTGTAGCTGTTTATACAAACCCTATGGAATTTAAATTACTACTTGGGTATACATATATCTTACATCGATGTCTACCTTGGGCTAGGTTAGGTTAGGTTAGGTTGCCTGCCACTGCGACTAGAAAGTATTTACTGTGGCTCTTAGACAGGTATGAAAATTTAGGTGATAGTTTGATACCACTCTCGATGTAAGAGTTACGTGCTTTCAAAGTCTCTTTGCCATCCGATTGTCTTTCTTGTTATTCATGTGTTTGTTAAGTCTACAATGCATTTAAAATCCAAAAATTCATCCAAAATACTGAATAGGTGAGTTTGGATGATTTCTGTTTACATGTAGGCTAAACTCAGACGGACCACAGAGACGCGACTATTTTATGTTTCTGTTGTCGTCATCTGTCGCTGTGGCCAGTTTGAGTTTAGCCTCTATAGGGAAGAATCTCGGAGTGGGCGACATCTAGAATTAATCGTTCGAAATACTCGGAGGGTGAACAACAAACTAACCCAAATGTGTTTATATGGGTGAAGTGTGAGATTTTTATACAATTTTAAGTGATTTAGGTCGAAAGTGATATATTTTTACGTTATTTTATGAACAATAGTTGTTTCAAATAAACATCAAATCTTAAAATGCAGCGGATTGGAAGAGATAATGAGGTAAGATCACGCAAAATGTGCTCAGTTCCTCAATGTGCATCATACAGTACTTCGGATATTTCTCTACATAAATTCCCTTTGAATCCCAAGGCAGTAAAGAAATGGCAAAAAATCTTGAAGATAGGGAAGCCTATCTCAAAATACATGCTTGTTTGCAGCAAGCACTTTCTGAAAGAGGTTTTTTTTTGTGGTAAGTTCAATAATTTTACTATCAGATTCTCTTCACTTCAATTTATATTTTTTATTATTCAATATATAGTTACCTCCACAACACAGAGGAAGCATTTGAAAGATGGATCCTTTCCTAGCCAGAACCTTCCAGTGACTAAATATCAACATACAAAAAAATATATATATGTGGAAGTGACCGACAGTAAGTGAGAACTCAAAACAATTACTTCTGGTTTATTATTTTTGCTATACCATATTTTATTCTATATTTTTTCATTTAGTCAATTAGTATTATAAATGTTTCTTTATTCGTATTCTGCATAAAATAGATTAAATGATATGAAAAGCAAAATTTGTTTTTATTATTGCATAAAGTCTTCCACCTATTTATAATTATTGTGCAAAACCATACATACCTTTGCTTATATAATGAAACAATAACTTTTTTATATTATTTATTTATTTTTTATTGTGATACAATACATCTTGCATAATATGATCTAGATGCTTGAAAATAAAAACAAACAACACATAAAAGAGAACAGGTAAGTCAAACAGATGAAGCTTTTTTCTCTCCAATCGAAATGGCCGATATGCCATTTTAAAATTTAATTATACAACTTCTCCTTATTTCTTGAATCATACACTGGTGCACCCATTTGTTCTTTTACTAAATAGACGATATCTTCCCAAAAATGTTGCCAAAGCAGAATCCCCTACACCTGCAGGTATTAAAAAAGTGCTGATGTTCAACATATTCAAATGACTTAATTATTGTTCGTTTTCATTGTCTAAAACTTACTGTAGGCAAGAAGATTAAAGTTTTTTTTGTTCAGTTCAGCTGTTGTATTGTATTTTCTTTTTAATTCCTGGGTGACTAAATGACTAAAATGGTTCTGGCCTACTGATTCTCTCTATGTCTTTTTTCCTTTCCCTATTTTTGAGCCAGAGATCAGTACAGCTTACTGGTTTTAGCATCTCATATCTGAAACATGAAAAAGAGAGGAGGCAAACAGGGATGTGTGGTTTTGAAATCATCTACCTACTTGCTTTCTTAGGTAATTGAGAAAACTTATTTACCTGTTAATATAAATCAATGTAGCAATAATATCCTTGCAGTGTTCTCCTAATCCTTCTTTACAGGAACATTGACAAATCCAGGACTCACTGAGTTTTATAATGGGGGATTGTAATATTGTTGGAGATCTCATACATAAGCTTTTAATAACTTTTTCATTGGAACCTCACCTTCATTAATTGGCCGAACACGTTCACCAACAATCCAGAATATCCGAAATTGATATCTCTACTTTCACAGGCATTATTAATAGATATCTTATGACACAAATCCAGCAATACAACACAAAAATTTCGAAAACGAAGCTAATATCAAATGACAGAATATTTGTTGTTCACCCTCCGATCCGACATTTTGGATTTCGCAGCGCCATCTCGCGGTTCGTGATTTTTCCCTATTGCATTTTTAATATATCCATGACCTCCGACCGCTAACAACCACATTTATGAAGTTGTCGTGACGCGTCGCTGTGGTCCGTCTGAGTTAAGCCTTAGGCTAAACTAAGAAATGTGGTTGTGGCTAGACTCAGACGGACTACAGCGACGCGTCTAGTTTGTGTTGTTGTTGTCGTCATTTGTCGTTGAAGACGACTTCAATTAACGACAATGGTGTTTGGTAGTGTTCATCAGCTTCAGTATGGAGAAAGGAGGAGTAGCCAGTTGTCGCATTGCGAAGGTGATCTGTCGTCCATGTGTTTTGCAATGAACCACCAACAACGACAATTTTGTGGGTGATACTGTCTACAGGTAGCGACCGTCGCTGTGATCAACTACAAGAGGTCGTTTGTCTGAGTACTGCTCCAATTCTATTGCATTTTTAATATAACCACGACCTCCGACCACTAACAACCACAATCATGAAGTTGTCGTGACACGTCGGTGTGGTCCGTCTGAGTTTAGCCTTAGCCTTACATAAAAATCAAGCAAATTGTAATCAGAACTTGGTGCCCATTCAAAACCACCTGAACTGCCCATGCATCGTTGAAGTTTCATGTCACTTCCCCTATCTAGTAGTATAATGCCACTCCAAATACTCAATTCAAACCCATGCTGAGAATTTATTTCTCTACGAGTATGCGAATTTTGATCTATCAAAAGACTTACTGACTCTGCAGCTGACAGATGATGTGAGCTTTCTACTGGATTTTCATCTACTCGAACCAAAATTTCATCTTGATTAAGCGTGATTTGTTGCACACGAGACTGAAATTTCAATTACTTATTTGAATTATTTTGTGTGATAGTCATGAATTCTATAACGAGTGAATATCGTTTAAGCGAGACAAAACCAGAAAATACGATAATACGATTTGTTTGCTTCAAAATATATATCCAGATCTATTTATAAAATTATTTCAAATAATCAATTCAATTATTCTTAGTGACTTTCATCATTCCTATTACCTTACAGTCAGTGGCGGATTACCGCACAGGCGCATGGGACCTCAACAAAGCAGGGGGCCTCAGAATTGTTGGCCTCATCCTCAAAAAAAAACAAAATTAAATAATTGTAGGTAAATGTTCAAAATGTTTACTGTTTCTTACTAATAATTACTATAGATAAGTAAATTAAACAAAAAATATTGCCAATCAGTTTGGTTTCAAATCGCAGAGCCGTTTCAGCCTTAAGATTGAATTATAAAAATATAAAGGAATCATTCATTCAAATTAGTATAAACGAAACGGAGAAACCGATGGATAAATTAGAGGCAAAAAAAGCTAGCAAAAAAATTTGATGAATAAGAAAAAATAGCTTTGATAACTGTCTTGTGGGACAAATTGTTGCAACGAATAAATACTACAAGCAAATCTTTACAAGACGTGCAGTCGAATTTATTACATGGGGCAAATCTTCTCAAATCTCTTTCCGATTTTATAAGAGATGACAAATTTGAAGATATTGAGAATGAAGCATATTTATTAACAGAGAACAGAAACAATAAAGCTAGTAATGAAATAATAAGGAAAAGAAAACTGCAGTTTGGAGAAACATCAAATAATGATACACATTTCAATGGTAGGCAAAATTTTATAGTTAACGTACACAATGTGATATGTGATGTTTTCATATCTGAGTTATCCAGGAGATCCGCTGTTTACAGCGGTGTTATAAACGATTTTCAAATTTTTTTCAATGACAAAATGAAAATGGAGGAAATTATTGAATGTGTGTATAGATTATCGTCCAAATACGTCAATGACATCGACATATATTTTAAAGATGAAGTTCTCCATTTCATCAAATATGCTAAAGAAGAAAACGTATCCGATCCTGTCAGTATGTATAAATTATTAATTGACGGACTGCAGTCTACATTTCCTAATGTTCAGACTATCTTGAAAATCTTTCTGACAATGCCTATCTGCAATGCAAGTGGTAAACGTTCATTTTCCGCACTTAAACGGGTTAAGAATTATTTACGTAATTCATTGAGTCAATTTCGTTTAAACAATTTATCACTAATGTTCATTGAAAATGAAGCGGTTCAATTATTAGATTATGAATCTATTATTGATAAGTTCGCAAAAACAAAGGCAAGAAAAGTTCCACTTTAAACGAACACTACTCGTTTAACTCGTGAAACATTGCTCAAATGTTCACCTTTATAATTAGTAGGTTAGTAGGTAATTAATAATTAATTTTTCTGTGATTTTTTTTACGTTTTACCTGAGAATGTGATTTTTTTTGTAATGCCTGAGAATACCTATATTTTTATTTCCGTTATCTTATTTTTATATATTTATGTTTTTGTTGCGTCCAATGTCATTTTTTTTTCTAATAAGTACCTGAGAATATTATTTTTACTTCCGTTTTATGTGTTTATGTTTTTTCTGTTTCGAAAAATAAAAAACGTTATAATTTTCTGCCTTGTACATTTTAATGGATCCATTCCCCTCAAATAAGGTCAATATGGGGGCCTCAAAATCGAGTTGCGCCTGGTGCCTCACAATATCAAGATCCGCCACTGCTTACAGTCTAAGGCCCGGTGCAGATGGACGACATAGGTCTGCTGGACGAGCGCGTCTAGCGCTGCGGGTCAGCTACTTGGTTAGGTTAGGTTAGCAATGCAGATGAGACTGACTACCTGACGATATTGTGACACAAAACGGATTATTTTTATGATAAACGACATGGCTGTAATGCCAGCCATACACGCTACGGTCTACCTAAGAGGTACGCCTGTGCAGAACAGCCGGACGTCCAACGTGTCTTCGGTGTACCAAAGCGGTCTTCAGTTTTTTCACGATGGCATCAAATGAGGACTCACTGGCATTGTTAACAAACAGCTGACGCGACGTGCGTAGGCATCCGGAGTACATCGTACATTATCACTCCAAAGAATTGATTGTATATCTTGTACTGGTCGCCTGTACAGATTAAAAAAACTCCACAGGTCTATTCCACACTCCCTCCGTCCTACCTGTGCAGATAGACCTCTCCGGTAGACCGTAGCGTGTATGACAGACATTACACACCACTGTCTAAGCACTAACGATAAGCTTACACTGGACGCTTTGCGACTTCGTTACCGCAGCGTTTCGGAGAATCTGTGTCCACTTCATTGACGCGTCAATAAGATTGCAATTTGTGTACAGTGCAGTCATGTATGAACTATATATTTCGTTAGGATGTAACGTCCACTTGGCATCACTGGACACAGACTGCCCTTTTACCAAATAGAGAGCCGTAACAGCTGCAAAAACGTTTATTTTAAAATATTATATATCCAAAAGCTTTAATTACAATTAATTTAATTATAAAGGGAACGTTCAAAGCGAGTCCCAGTTCCCTGATAATTATCTCACTCGATTTGTTCAATTTGATAGACAAGTTAAAATAGATTTAATTTGCAGTAATGTTCATGCAAATGATGAAATATCATGAATTTTTATGAAATTAATTGTTTTTTGGCTGTGTACCACGACATTTTTATATGCTCGGAAAAAAATATGAAATATTACTTAAAAATAGACAGGTTGATCAAGAAATTTTTGAAGATTTGGAAAAAATACGATACTAAAGGTGTATCAAACATAATTGTTGGCTAAAAAATACTGAAATATTGATATCGTAGAAAACCGTAGGAAGAAGTTAGTGTTTTTATATCCACGTTATAAAAAACAGACTAGAAATTTAAACAATGTAAATAATATGTTTAGAATGAGTAGATAAATCAATTGATTTATCATTTACTATAAAAATAAAACCATTTTACCTGGCCAATAGAGATAAATACTTGAGGATAAACAAGAAAGAAAATTCTATTTTAACCAAACGCTTATTTATAACTTATCTAGTATATTTATAGTTTATTTATTCAAATTAATATATTTTGGAATGCATCATCTCGAAATAAACTGATACGAATACTCCGTTTACACAGGGTATCAGTAAAAGATGGAATAAATTCATTATTTCCCAAACCAAAAACTTTCCTCAAGAAACGTCCAGCACACTTGTGGCACAATTTTGTTAAGAATAAATAATTCCATCACAATAATACTGGTCCCTACAGTTTGCATTACAATAATTGAACTAAAAAGCCCAAAGCTGACTAGGATCACTTATGATAAATATCACCATGGAGACTATGCCTAACCGCAAGAGATGGGAGCTGGTCGCGAGAAATCGTTGGAATAGTTCATACAATAATAGCAAAGTCTATATATTCCAATAAGTCCGGTCACTCCTTTGTTCGTCGGAAAACGCCGGCATTTTTTGCGGGGAGTCGTAAATCATGTGCGACACCTGTTTTTGCTAGTCATTTGGTAGTATACGAGGTGACGGACGGTGAATTCATTTGTGTTTAACATCTACTTGGGACAAAACGAATACAAATGAACAATTATTTAGGTCAAGTCCATTTGGAGTGTACTCTGAAGCGTTGTATTGAATAAATAAATAAAAATAATGAAATATTAACAAACAAATAAGTATTATGTACATTCTTAAAAATTATTAAATACTTGAATAGTTATAAATTTTTCAAGATTCTCAATTTAGGATGTTCTTTATTCTTTCTAAAGGTCCTTAATGAGGAATTTGCAAATTTCAGTGTATAATAGATTCGCACCCTTGTATATAAGGACAGCAGGTATTCCCATGGGAAGTTTGGGCAAGGATGCGAAAATGCGATAGTAGACAACTTGGTCTTCAAGTTCATTCTTATTCCTACATCATCCTGCACACATGAATCATTGGAATTTCCAGTTAATATATTTTCTAAAGAAATCAGATATTCACTGAAAATTTTTGGAGGAACTGTCAATCCTCCAAACCGTCCCTGCTTACTACCTCCATAGACTTTTTTTTCGCAGAATGATGTGGATTGGTCACAACCTTCCTTATTGCAAAAGTTTAGGCAATTATCGCATTTGTGTTTTACAAAACACTTTTGCAAAAAATATCCACCCACATAAACCAGGGCATTTCCTTCTTCTGTGGACAAATCCTGATAGTCTCTCCTTTTTATGTCCAATATTGGCTGACCATTTTTTTTCTTGGCCGTCGTAAACAATGATCCTCTCTTTTTCAATAAATCTGATAAATTGTTTATAAATTGCAGTATTGTTTTTACACGAATCCACGCAACAATAATATCCATAAGAAGGCATTGCACACAATCAAAAACACAGCAGATAACGTTCGCACAAATTAAAATTCAAGATCACTTTGTTGGGCGCACCCGATACAACGCTCTGCTACACCACCGTGTAAGTCAAACAGAACTGACAAAGTGACAAATCAATAAATCCCACATCAGATGTGGTTTTTGCCGGTGAGACGGTGGGTGTCGGCAGGAGGGGGATTCTCGCATCGTCGAGAGAGTGGCCGGACTTATTGGAATATATAGACTTTGATTATAGCCTTCTTGGTGTGCGTCATCGTTTATGACCTATATTCGTATTTTATTTGCTATTTTGACATATAGCATACCTTAAACTTGATGAATAAAATCATCAGGATCCTATTCAGCCAAATTCGAAAAGGCTATGGAAATAATAATCACCAGCCTCTTTTTCTAACTGAAAATACAGAACTTTCAATGCTGATGTTTTTCAGTGTATCTAGGCAAATTTCTGTATTATTCATATAAGTATAACAAAAAGATTAATATTCACATTTCATAAATAATTATGGACCGTAAACAACAAAGTATACAGACTTGACTAGAGCTATCAGACGTAAGACACATTGCCGCTACGGAAGGTACGTCTGCATCCTATTTTGAATGGTGTAATTTCTCCCTTGATCAAATTAAATCAAATTTTTCACGTCATAGCTTAGGGTTAATACATTTAAACGGTCCATTATTGTGATATTTTGATTAGGATTAATCACAAACCTGCCTTTTTTCCATTTTTTCCACTAAATGTGTTAGGAGGACATTAACAAACGATGACGCACACCAAAAAGGTTATTGCTATTATTTGAACTCTATATTAAATGCACGAAAGAGTGTCATTCAATAGTCTCATCACTTCCAGTTGACTTCAAGCCATTCACAGAAATGGTACAGGGTTATTCATTATAAATTACCCACCCCCTATCATCGTTATTATTACTTTTAGAAAAAAAAGTTTTAAATAAAAGTTGTTTGGTTACAGCTGAATTTTCTCAATATTCTATCAAAAGTTCAGTAGCGTGCGTATTTAAGGGGATACAAAAAGTAATTGTTATTTTTTAAATGGTCTACCCTGTATATTTTCACATTTTTGGAATGGACTTTTTTTTCTGATTTCAAAAATATATAATATGTTACCCCTACCTCGTACCGTTTTTCAGTTATGAAATGCTGTAAATCTGAGTTTTAGTAATTACTGTAAATATGAAAAAGATAATTTATCAAAGTAAGATATGTATCCCCTTAAATACGCACGCTACTGAACGTTTGATAGAATATTAAGAAAATTCAGCTGTAACCAAACAACTTTTATCTAAGACTTTTTTTTCAAAAAGTAATAATAACGATGATAGGGGGTGGGTAATTTATAATGAATAACCCTGTACATTCATCATTTGAATAAAATTTTGAAATTTAAGGTTCAGGTGTAAAATATTCAAACCCCGTATAAGGATAGAGCTATTTGCCGTTTTTTCCAGTTCTTATCTACAAAATCCATCTTGAAAGTATTGCGAAACATTTACCTTTAACACTCTGTTCTTTTATAATCTAACCCGAATGCTTGCCAGGAAATTGTCACCAAATGATTTATTTTAACGGTGTTAGTACGCTAGGCATTCAATGATTTCGTTCGATAACTCATTGTTTGATAAAATATTTCCTTTGAACGTCCAATAATATTTTTCATTCAAGCACCAACACTTCAAATTACTTTTAAACTCAACCTTTTTGAAATTAAGTAGTCTTTCGAATTATTTTTCATTATAGAATGCTAATTTATAAGGGAAACAATTTTCTTAGGTAAAGAATCTCGAATATGGACAATTTGTCTGATTTTACTTTGTTTGCCGTTCCTAATTGTGTGCTGCAAAATGGTATACAATATGTTCTGTAAGTTCCTTGTGGCATTATTCATTAAATTTTCTCTTATTTTTTGGGAATGAAACCACAATAATGTTTTTTATTTTTTATTTCGACGTTTCGGTAGCGTTCCAGCTACCTTTGTCAAGATTAAATGATGATAAAATAATGTTTCGATCCCTATCCGACACAACGAAAAAATATGACAACTAGACAATCAATAATATTTTGAAGTTTAAGACTACAAAACTTTGTTGTCATATTTTCTTAAGGTCCATTCATGATAGATCACATCTCTGGTAAAATGTGAAATAAATATTTTATTTTATGACATTCCAAAGATATGATAGTCTACTAGAAATGGAATCCAGTGAAGTGCACGTTCATTTTGGAAATGTTGTTAATAAAACGCGTTTGTTGTTACTTTTTTGTGTATGATTATTTTTGTTTTCAAAATATGTATGACTCAGTT